>CDEZ01020671.1:0-18806 GCA_000826365.1 Acanthamoeba royreba
GTCATCAAAGGATACAGGCAACACACACCTTGCCACTAACATCAAGCAGAGAAAGAATGCATGTGCAGTCATTGTCATCATGATATGTTGTGGCCCCGCGCATGTCCAATGAACAAGCTTCTTGGCTTCTTCTTGCTTGCTCACTGATGTGGAGATCACTGTCATTTTGGGGCCCAATGCTGCACTGAACTGAATGGCCAGATGACTGAGACCTCCACTGGACCTGTGAGGTGGTGGTCTGCTGCACCCAGTGACCAACCTCAAGGTGGGCGACCATGTGGGCATCAGAGCCCAGGTGTGGTCATGCCAGGAGGCTTCTTGCTGCCCATGCTTGCATAACCTGGACACTGCTGTCTGAGGGCAGTGTACACATACAATTCGAGATACTTAAATGGAGAGGTGACGTATGGAGGATACGCTGAGGGAGTGCGCGTGTTGCACAAAACAAGTACGCCTTCTGCATCCCTGATGAGCTGCCATTGGAACAAGTGGCACCTCTTCTGTGCGCTGGAGTGACCATGTACGCTCCATTGAAGCCCCATGGAGTGAGAGAAGGGCACTTGTGTATGTTGCATGTCTTAACTCCATAGGAATGGCGTTAGGGCCCCATGTCTTGGGTGCTCAGGAACAGTGATGGGTAAACTTCCCATAGGTTATGGCATTGCCAATCGGCAAACATCATTCATGAGATGAATTCATTGGTGGACAACTCACTATTCTGACTGGGTGGAAAGCAGATCCTGATGGGTATGTCTTCCTCTGTAAGCTCTTGAGTCATCTTCACTTCTCTGTCTCCCTCCTGTTACTGTGCATGGTGGAACAGCTGGACGATGCCATCCCAGCCCATGGCCTCCAACACCGTCACCAGTGAGAAAGAGCTCCATGCACTGTACATGTACACAACAAGCTACACACAGAGCATGGTGGAGGAAATGGCTAGGATGAAGAGAGTGATGGTTGCCTCCTCGCTTGGGCGAAGCTGGTGGTTGTTGAAATGACGGCTAGGATGAAGAGAGTGATGGTTGTTGGATACGGCCATACTGCGCAGAAAGCACCGCTTCCCATCCGAACAGCGAAGTTAAGCTGCGCCAGGCGGCGTTAGTACTGGGGTGGGCGACCACCCGGGAATCCGCCGTGCTGTATCCTTTTGTCCCCTCCATCATCAAAGAGGGCACGCCAAGCCAACGAGACACATGAATCCGCCCTGCTGTATATGTATCCTTTTGTTCTCCCGTGTTGTGGCGCTTTGCGCAGTATTTGTGCTTTTTCTTGTGGTGTGAAAATGGCCAGACCTTGTACTGGTCCTGTACTGTTTGATCAAAAGTTGATTATGGGCAGTCTCACTGGAACTTGCAAGGAGGTTGAAGAAGCTCTCGCCATCTATCATCGTCTTTACAAATGCAACTGCATGTGCTGGTCCTCTACCACTTCCCCCTTGGCACAAGCAAAGAGAATGCCAGAGGGCAAAAGGGATCAAAGAGCTGCCAGGCAGGAAGAGAAGAACAAATGGGAGGGACAAAAGGATACAGCACGGCGGATTCCCGGGTGGTCGCCCACCCCAGTACTAACGCCGCCTGGCGCAGCTTAACTTCGCTGTTCGGATGGGAAGCGGTGCTTTCTGCGCAGTATGGCCGTATCCAACAACCCCTGCTTCTCCTCTCCCTATCCACTATTTCCTCTCCTTGCCTCTTCTTGTCGTCCCGCCGTTTGCTCCAGCAATCGAGGCTTCGAGCGGCACTCTGATCAAGATACCCGCGTCATGAGTAAACACTTAACACAACCATGACTTCGATCAAGAAGACAATCTGATGGCATCCTCAATTGAGTACACGCCCACTCGAGTGCGGTAGATGTCGAATGCCAATCCGCCCACGCCAAGCTTCCTTCCCATCTCATGCGCGAGAGCTCTGGTGAAGGAGGGATGAGTCCTGACACCGAGCAACACACATGTAAAAACATAGACATACCGTATGTAGGTTCCCGACGTGACTTGTGCACGCATCTGGAAGACGAGCACCGGATCCTCATCCCTGCATTCAAGCGAAAAATGAATATTAGCAAAGAATGTTGATGAAGCGATTGAAGTTGCCGCTGTACCTGTGTTGGCTGAAGTAGTGGTCATTCCAACTCTGCAGGATCTGCGGCTGTCGGAAGTCTCCCGCCACTGCACCGATACGAGATCGTATTTCCTCTCTGATGATACACGTATGGACATGAGTGCGGTATGCTGAGATGTATGTAACATCACGACTAGATGTGAGAGACGCACCTGAGCTGTTTCGTGGTGAGCGTGAATGTAGAAAGCAGCTCCAGAGATTGAATCTCAATCTCAACCTTTGGGATGAGCGGTGCGATCTCTTTCATCACTTCAGCACCCTACGGTTATGGAAGCGGATGAGCAGCACGAAGTGTAAGAAGAGCGGTACCAACCTGACGAGCCCAGTGGAAGAGTGGCTTTCCCTTCACTCGTGCCGAGGAGAATGGAGGATAAGACTGGGTGATCACCGCGCGTCAGTCAATCTAACCTTGGACACGTAACATTGATCTCTTCCCTACTTACCTGACTCCGTTTCCCTACAAATGAAGGAAGTATGGTCCTCACTGCCTGTTCCAGCTCTTCGTTCGTCATCACTCCGACTTGCGTGACGTTCCGCTCAGCCTCATTCCTTGCATCAGCACGATAGTTCTCATCCTTACCGAGGGGGGTGACACTCTGTCTTCCCTCCCGTTCGTCTTCGTTGTCGTGCACCATCAAAGGCCTCTTCGGCGTAGGCTCCGCCAGATCATCGGCGTCCTCTTCGCGCTCTCGCCGACGCCGTCGTCCCCGTACCTCTCCGCCATCATTCTCCCCCGTTGCTGAAGCCTCGTCTTCATCCACCAGTGCCGAGGTCTGCCCGTCAGATCGCGCCTCCAGCCGAGGCTGTACCATGCCCATCACGTCATACGTGTCGGTCTCTACACCGAACAGTACCTGAGAATTTTCTCAATTAGTACAAAAATGATTTAAAATCGAAACCAATACAGAAATATTTTTATTTTAAATTTATTTTATTATTATTATTTTATTATTCATTTCAGGTAAAATTAATAATAACTAAAATGTTTGATTGAATAAAAATTAAGAGTGAAAAAATAAAATAATAGAAAAAATGGTTAACCTGAAATTCATAAACTTTGGATTGGGTTTCGATGGATTTTTGTAGAGTGAGGGGCGGGCCGTGGGCGGGTCCAGCCAAGCACACGAGGAGGCCGCGCGCGAGAGGGTCCAGGCGGCCGGCATAGCCCACCTTCACGCCGGGTCCATACCGTTCGGGCTGCGCGCGCCGGAGCCGCTCGATGGCGGCCAGGGGCGTGAGGCCGGGCGGCTTGTCGAGTAGCACCACCACGTTGTTACCCGTGTCCCCAGCGTAGGTGGTGGTGGTCTCCTCCTCTTCTTCTTCTTCCTGATGGGGTCCACCCTCTTGCTTCTGCATCGATCGACGTCCAAACTTAAGTTACGGAGTCTTATTCACAAGTGAAAACGTACCAACATTCATTGTTGCTGATCAACTAGTTGATCAAGATGAAGCAGCTCTCACCCGCTTCACCGTTGATCCTATCCACGTTCACGGAGGACACTAATGAATCCGGATTCACGAACCGATTGTTCGTGGTGTTCGAAGGTATCTTGAGATTCCTGCAATACGCAGAGACAGTAATCTGGTGCTGGTTCGATGCCTAAATAAGAACAGATGAAGAAGAAGGAGCCTGTCGATCACTTTGTAGTGTAGTGTTGGGCACTAGCGCGCATCTGCTTCGCGTTGCTTCACACCTGCTAGGCTGCGCTCCTCCAGAGAACAGACACCCTCCTTGAACCTTGGAGAAAGCCACATGGCCCAAGCCGTATGGTCCACACGGGGGCGAATGCGTGTGCTAGCACTGTCACAGCCGGCCTGTGGTTGGTAGGTAAGGCGCGAGCCCAAATATACCTAAAAAGCGCGATAGTTGGGGTACACCAATACTTACCTATCGGCGTTTCTAGAACGAGCGCGGCTTTCACCGTGACGAGGTGCCGTGGTCGTTGCTGTTGGCCTACGTATATATGTAGGAGCGTCAATCCTTCATTCTCTATTATCTCTTGCACGTACACGTACACGTCAAGATCTCTTGTCAGCACATTCAAGATCCATACACACATGACTACCCACCCGAAGCTGGCCGTCACAGGTTCCACTGGCGCGTTAGGAGGCATCATCGCGCGTCGTTTGGCCGAGGCTGGGGTTGCGCAGCGTCTCCTGGTGCGCGATCCGACCAGAGCTCCAAAGCTGCCTCACACCACCGTGTTCAAGAGCGCCTACGCCGATCGCGACGCTTCGATCGAAGCTCTGAAGGGAGTCGAAGTCCTCTTTATGGTCTCGGTGAGCGACCTCAACGGGAGAGCCGAGCAGCACCGTAGCTTCGTCGACGCGGCCAAGGCAGCCGGAGTGCAGCACGTCGTTTACACCTCGGTTCTCCACCCCACACCGGACGCGGCATTCGTCCCAGCACACGATCACTACCACACGGAAGAGTACATCAAGGCTTCCGGCCTGACCTACACCTTCTTGCGCAACGGTCTCTACGCTGACGACCTGGGCCACTTCTTGGTCGGTCCAGATGGCGTCATTCGAGGCAACGGAGGAGACGGTCGCATCTCGATTCTGCCCCGTGCAGACATTGCCCGTGTAGCGGTCAAGATACTGCAGGCCCCACACGAGCACCGCAACGTCGCCTACGACATCACCGGTCCTGAGGCCCTCAGCCTAGCCGACCTTGCTCAGGAACTCTCCGTGGCCCAGGGAAAGCCGATCACTTACCAACCACTCACCGTGGATGAAGCCAAGGGCTTGGGCCTTCCTGCGTTCTTCATCGTGCTCTACGCTGCGATTGCCTCGAACCAGCTCGCTGGGGTCAGCGACGAGGTAGAGCGCATCACCGGTGTGAAGCCCCTCACCTACGCGCAGTTCCTTGCGCAGCAGAATCAGAAGTAAGTTCGATAGCATGGGTCAGAACGGCGCTTCACTTTACTCAGGACCGAAACTGAGTTTCGAGTTTAGCTCCTATTCTTACTTCCCCATCCCATAAAATGACATCCGCCAGAAGATAAGTCAAGTCTTAAGAACAAAGTTGGTTTTACTGAAGGAAAGATTGAACATGAGGAGGCTCTGGTCTCCAGGGCTTCCGTAGAAAGAGGTGGCGTAGAAGAGAGTAAGGCTGAAGGTGGAACAAGGCGTATGAGAGTCTTAAAGCAAATACAGTTAAATCAGAAGAAGAGTGAAGGCGGATGAAGAAGAGAAGAGAAGAGAATCGAAAGCAAGAGGCAGGATGAATGGCGGGTTGAGAGCTTAGAAGAAGAGGTTGAAGAAGTGAGAGAGGAAGGAGGTGAGACGAGCAGCAGGCGAGCTCTCGACGCCCCACAGAGTGTCGTAGGTGATGTGGTCGGAGGTGTAGAACTGCATGGTCACATCGACGCCAGTGTCGGTGTTGGTGATGCCCACAGTGACAGGGGACTGCAGAGAGAGCATCGGGGTTAGGAAGCACAACCCAAGAATGATGGTCGGATTGGCAATAGAGATCATGTACGGAGTCATAAGGAGCAGGGAGCGTCGCGATGGAGGAGAAGGTCCACGAGGCACCGTTGAAAAGGAACAGCTCAGGCGCGTTGAAGGAACCGCCGGCGCTGGGGGTTTGGATGCTGAGATGTGCAGAGACATGAGTACTGTAGATCACAGCAACTAAGAAAGAGGGAGAGTAGGTCATACCCAACGCGGACAGAGAGGGTGTCCTGGAAGCTAGCCCAAGGCCAGTCGACGATGACGAAGGTGATGGCCATCTGACCGGTACCCACGAGGTAGCGCTTGCTGCCAAGCTTCACGTAGCCCTCCTCCTGGAAAACGTTGACCTGGACAGCGTAGCTCAGCATCGTGGAGTTGGCCGAGGAGGTGGTTCCCTCAGTAGGGATGTCGACGGACAGAGTGGAAGTAGTGGTGCGGAGGTTCTGGTAGGAACCCTGGGCAGCAGAGCTGAGCAGGTGGTTCTCGCCGATCAAGGACGTGACACTGGAGACAACAGCTGTCGCAAAAGAATAGGAATTAGCACGAAAAGGAACACATTGTATGGAGAAGATGAAGGCAAGGAATGAAAGGAAGGAGGCTAAGGTACCACCAGTCTTGTCCATTTCGCTGATGATCTTGGTCTGGATGGTGAATTGCCGGGTGGTGTTGCCAGTGTTCTGCACGATCTGGATTTGGCCGCCGGCAGGAATCAGGGTTACCTTAAGTTGTTGATTGCTGAGCACAACGTCGCCGAGCGCGAGGCACAGGAGAGCGACGAAGAAGAGGGCAAACAGGCCCAGAGAGGCCAAGATCCTTGATTTCATTTTGAGTTGATTCAGCAGGTCGCTGGAAGGAGTCTCAAGAGAGGAAAAAGAATAGAGAGAGGACTAGAGAGTGAGTGTGGTTCTGCTGATTCCTTTTCCTTGTCGTGTGAGTGAGTGAGCTGCTTCGGTCTAAGCTTGAGTGGATGGGTGGAATGGAGGCAAAGACCCCTGCAGGGGTATTTATCCAAAGAGTACGCCAACTTGTCGACCCTGTTTGCTGATTGGCCAATTCCCGAGTACGGAATTTCAGGATTAGTGTTTCACAGCTGTTATCATTGAAATTCCCCACTTACCGACCCATTGGCCGTCCTGCGACCGTTCGCTTTCTCGTAGTTTTCTTCCCGCTCCTCTTGTCGGTTGTGACCATCCCCTTCCCTCCCTGTTTGATCATCGGGTTGATGACGAGAATCCTGGTCGATGAGCACTGCGGAAGCCTACGGAAAGCCTGCAGAAAGGTACACACTGACCGTAGGGCCACGAATAAGACCTGAAGCGGCGACCTGGCGGACCTGGAGATCTTGCCGGTCATGATCAACCACCTCACGCATACCGCTGCACAGACGTGGTTGTCTGCGTGCAAGGAAGAGGATAAGGGACTACATCAGCGCAGACTCATCACTGAGAAAACACAGCTCAAGTACGAAGGGAGTGCATTGTTGGTCCCCTCTTGTCGGTCTTGTGGCTTGTACAGCCGTAGTGTGGCGACGCAACGAAGGACATGTGTGGGCTGTTGGGGATGGAAAGAGTATTGAAGATTTTGTACACAACACAAACTAAACGCTCCCGGAGGGAGAGAAGGTAACCAGAACGCAAGGAAGTCCAGGGCATCATCACGGCGGCCGTGACTCCCATAGCTCCCATAGCGTGTTCATCCTTGACATAACCGTTGTGCTCGGCCCCCAGCTCCGAAATGCTGTCCCAACGCCTCTAACGACTCTCCTAGGAGCCTGCTCACTTGCCAAGGTGCGGGTTCATCTGCGGATGGCTGAGGCCCATTGGTGGCAGGCTTGTCGAGCCGTAGAGCTCGTGCGGGTAGCCGGGCATCATGTGCTGTGGAAGTCCGTGACCATAGTGCGCACCCGGGTGCATTCCGGCAGCAGCGGCAGCTGCGTACATCGATGCGTAGGCTTCAGCCGAATGTGAGGGCGGTCCCTGAGCCTGGTGGCTGGCTTGTGCTTGCGGCTGAGGTGTGGGCGGGACAGGCGAGCTGGGTGGCGATTCTCCGGCAGCCTTGCCTCCACCACCACCGCCTCCGCTGGCGCCTCCACTCCCGCTGCCCTGCGAGTTACCGTTGCCCGAGGTGTTGGCGATGAAGTCTGACGGCGGGTAGTTGTTGTCCGGTGCGTTGAGGCATGACTGAATGAGCTCCTTGCCCTCGCGCAGCGTGACGACCGGCTGCAGCTTGGGCGTGGCGAACGTGTACACGTGGCCCGTCTCGCTGGCGATGAGAACCAGGGCCTGGGTACCGGTGAGCGTCGTCAACTCGTAGGCCTGCGTACACAAGACCAGACCGCGTTAGGAGAAGCTGGGGGATTATTGCGATATAATCTGACCATTCAATCTGACCGTATAATCGTGTAGTGCAATGCGCAAGTCATTTACGATACAAATGATCCACATGACGAATGGATTTTCCCATTAATCAAGGATTGCTGCAGCGCAAGTAGAGCCAATTCCCGTCTACATGCCAGAAGACCGTGGTGAAGGAAACATTGATGTGGGAAAACATACCTTCTTCATGAGACCGCGCTTGCGTCGGCTGAAGGTAACCTGTCGCCTGCTTTTGTTCTCGATGAATTTAATGTCAATCCTGCGCCTGCCCGATCCCCCAGGCTTCCTCTTGGCGATCTTGCCCTTCTTACCACCGCCGCCAGAATCCTCCTCATCTTCATCCTCGTCTTCGCTACCTTCGAGCTGTTCGCCCGTAAAGTTGCTGAAATTGGAGAGGCCCCCGGCCACTTTCTCTTTATCCTTGGCGGACATTTTCCCTTTGATAGCAAGTGGATCCCTGGCCATTTACATAACAAAGATGAGATACATTTAGTGTCCGGTCTTCGACGGGAACTTTTGATATCCTTCATCATCACTTCGCATACATGTACATCATCAGCCGTATAGCCAATCTAACAAGACATCATCCAAACATATGTGGCTGGCCTCACGTAGATAGCAAACGCTTTCTATCCATCTCTTGGGACCAGTCCTTCTCAGGAATGTCCCCTGAGACCTCAGAACCACAAAGAACGAAAACGACGCTCACCCCGTACCAAGAAGGTAGATTACCTTTACTAGATCGTCGCGTTCGCTTTTGGGAAGGGCTTCTAGAGGCGCTTGCCTTTCTTCAGGTGGGGCTAAGCTGGTTTTCCGCTTTTTAGGAACGACTTGTGCGGCGGTAGCTTCTCTCGTCTAGAAAGCGAAGGTGCTGGCACAGCGAGGTGCAGACTTGGTGTACGTTTCTCGTGTTGGGGAGGTCCGCAACAAATCACACAAGAAAGACAAAGCACTTCCGTTCCTTTCTGCGAACCAATCCCCGACCCCTATATAGAAATTCTTCGAGTTTTATTGGCAAGCGTAAAATAAACAATTTAATTTCTGCATTTTAAGGAAGACGCTGACGTCACCAAGCTAATCGTGTCGACAATTCATTTCAAAGGAGGCCAGGCTGAAGACACACAAGGTAAGCTCGGTCCGGAAGACAATAACGGCTGTTGGGAACCAAAGGGGGAGCGCCTACTGTATCAGGACTTGAGGGAACCCTTGCGAACAAATCGGATGCTGTAACCACATCCGCGGGGGTGGCGGCAAGAAAGTGGAAAGAACGTAGACGGGACCAGCAGCAGAAAAAAAACGAGAGATGAACCGTCTTCGCGGCAATCGACCCGATGCCTCACACCACTTCTGCAAATTGAGGGTCATCCTCCTTCTCCCAAAATCGAAGGGGGAAGATGGGACCGGGTTCCTTCTGCCCTCCACACCCCCGGCTTCCTCCTCGCCCCCCTCCCCGCCATCCTCATCCCCATCCCCCCCAACCGAAGGGGGCGGCCTGGGCAAGCACGACTTCCAGGTGGCTGGCCTCAGCAGCAAGGGTACTTATGATTGCGAGTTTCCACCCAAGCTCAGCGTTGAGCAAATCAAGGTTCGTCTCTCTTTCCCTCCGTTTTCGTTATTTCTGTTCGCTTTTCGTTCTTTTTAATGTTTTTAGGATAAGTCAAACTTTGTGTTATGAACAGTCCTTCCCGGTGTTGGTTTATATTTTTATTGACTTTATATCATTCCGGAAATAAATGCTTATAGTGAACCTCGTTGCAGTTTTGCTTCGTTTTCACATTTGCTTCGTTTTTTTGACAAATTAGAAAAGTTTAAATAATGATTCTTGTGGTGGGACTTACTCTCCACCATCACGCAGGCCAATCTCTTCGGTACCATTCCTGCTCTCTTTCCGCTCTCACGCAAGGAGTTCTACCTGGCCCTAGCAAAGGTATGGCGTATGTGCTGATCCTGCCGCGAGCAACCTCATCTGATTCCTTGTGATCGTGTAGGACATGATCCTCTACGACGAAGAGAAGAGAATGGTTTCCGCTCATGACGTGATTTCTGAAAAGGTGGGAAAGCCTCTGACATTAAATGGGACGCATACTGATAACGTAGCACCGTTTCTACCTTCCCTAGTACCTCAACAAGGAGCGGATCACTGTCTTCTTGTTGCCAAAGGACGAGTGTCCACCTCCACCACAGGTCGACAGCGGCCTTTCTGAAGAGAAAGAAATGGAGCGATTGGCAAAGGAAATAGAAAGCTTGGAGCAAATGTGGTCCTCACGCGAAATAATGGTACGTCTTCATGTCACGTTTACGACTCATTTCGCTCATTCATTCATTTCCTGTCGGGACTGAAAGAATGGGATCGCGGGACTCAATTCGCCAAGTGTCGGCCGTTCTGGGGCTCGACCAAGAAAACCATTAGCGTCTAGTTTTGGAGATACTCCTGTTGCTTCCGGAAGTGTAGCAGCCGCCATTCTTGCAAGTAAGACCGACAAAACTGAGAAAGTGGAGAAAGTGCGACGCGGTAGCGTCTTCCGTCGATGGAAGAATAAGGATGATGCCAAGAAGAGCTCCGGACGTCTTGCCGAAGAGTTTGCTGAGTAAGTCTGCCCGTTCTATGCCCAGATTGTTTTTATTGGACTTAACCTCTCCTTACTTTTAGGCGATTCATGACATCCTCGCGTTCCTATGATGATCTTTCAGCAAGAGTGGTCCGTCAACCCTCGCTTGATGGGGAAGTAATTCAGAGGGAACGATCAGCAGGTTAGATCCCCTCTATCTTCTATACTGTAGCGATTCCTAATCAGCACAAACGGTGTATAGATGATCTGGACAAGCAAGGCACTGGCGTATTCATGTCGGGATATCTCGTCAAGCAGGGAGGCAACCGCAAGAATTGGAAAAAAAGGTTCTGCGTGCTCACCGCCGACTCTATTAGCTACTACGCCAAAAAGAAGGTAAACATAGCTCGGTCACTTGAACCTGGCTCCACTTACTAATAACGGTGTATTGTCGTAGGACTGTACTCCTATTGCTGATATTTCATTGGATGAGATCCTTGCAATTGCGCGAGAGAGCCGCATATCGCGGGCTCACTGCTTCGCACTGCATACACGAAGGAGAACCTATTTTATGTGCGCGCCCAATGAGGAAGACTTGCTGTCATGGATGCAAGCTACGAAACTACAGCTTATTGAGCGGAGGAAAGCCATGGTACACCATCCCTGAAACATTGCGCCGTCTCAGCTCTATGCTGATCCCATCGTGCAGCAAGCGGAAGAGGAAGAGGGAGCAAGTGCCGGCATCGAAGGCTGGCTTACGGTATGGGTTGTGGTCGGGCCTGAGAATGCCAATCTTGGTCGAGGATTCTCATTAAGAGGACGATGGAAGCGCTACTGGTGCTTCATATCGAACGCTGACCATTGCCTCTACTACGCCAAGGATCCGTCAATGGTACCTCCGCAATTGCATGTAGTCCATGCCGCCTTACTTAGTCATCAATAGAAGGACAAGCGAGAAGGTCACTTCCCCCTGCAGGGAGTCACCGTAGAGTTCTCTCAACAGCGACGATTTTGCTTCTCTCTCAAGTGTCAACAGAAGTACGTAGCTCAATACTCGTCTTTCCGCGAAGTGCTGACTCGCTTGCGTCAGGGTGCTCTTGCTCTCAGCGGACAGTCAGAAGGAAATGGAAGAATGGATGAACGCTATATCTCGCCGGCGTCTATTTCGGCCAACCAACGAAGCACAGGTACATTTACGGTTTGTATGATCAGAGCATATCTTAACCTCAACTCCACCAACAGAAAAGTTCTATGGCTCTACCGCTACCACTTCCCTTTGTCCCAGTTGCTGAGCAGCCGGTGAATTGGGAAGGACGGAAGACAGTGCAACTTCAACTGACTGTGCCACACGGCTCTCTTCACAAGGTGAACATTTATAGCGCTGATATCTTCTTTATGCTGGTCTGACCAGCCATCTTGCAGTTTGATCGACTTGCATTGGTTCAAACGGCCAACGTTCTGGATGTGCTCTCTCGCATACCAAACGATGAGCCTGATATTCTTTACTTCAGAAGTATGTTTCTAAGTTAGTTGTCTGACTTTAAGCCTCTGAACTAATAATCTCTTCTCCATCCTGAAGAAATGGTCCTTATTATCCAGAATGAAGCTCGTCAGTACGATAGCACGATGATAAACCACTTCCTCCCCACTCGCCTTATTCCCAACATCCTCACTGCCTCCGTCTCATCTGACCCTTCGACGCTAATGGCTGCATCTGTCGGTGCTGCATCCACTGCAATTTCCTCTGCCTCATCGGCCATATCTCCGACTTCTCCAGTTTCGGTTCCCTCTCCATTGTCTTCTCCATCCTTATCAGGGGCGCGATCTTCCGTAGTGGGAGGCGGACTCAATTTCACTCCGATTCCCTCTCCGGCCTCCTTTGCACCGGGCATGGCCAGTTCTGCGGTGTCGAGCCTGGTTCGCACAAATTCGTTACCTAATATCCAACGTTCTCAGGGGAGTTCCGCTGCTCAAGAGCTCATCGCTCAATCCGCTTCTTCCTTCTCTCCAGCATCTCCCATCAGCGTTTCAACCTCGGCCGTTCGGACTTTGAACCGCAAGCTCAACCTCTATTTCCATTTCTTTGAGAATGAAGTTGCCCCTGAAGTCGAGCGCACTCGTTCGATCGAAAGCAATGGAACCCAAGCACCGTCACCTGCGACTCCTCGGACAGAAGATGCTGAGGGAGAACTTCGTACCTCGCATTCTAGCGACGCTATCCGAGAGCATCCAGAGTCAGATAATGGGAACGAGTACGCGCTCCACCAATTCCATTTGTTTGTACTAACGGTAGATTGCTCTTAAAGGTTCCGTAAGTACAACAGCGAAGTGAATCTCCCTCGCAGAGCTCCGCCTTCCAACTCAACTTTCGAGAAGACCACACCAACCCAGCTCAAAGTTGGTCGAAAGAGCCTTGAAGTGGCGAACGCAGAGGTGACAGGGAATATGGAAAATGGCGAGCTCCAGGTTTCAAAGTTGCAGCTGGAACAGATATCCCCACGGCCTGCAAATGTAACCTCGAGTACCGACGGTCAGCAACAGCCATCACTGTCTCCTCGCAATGGATCACCTTCGCCCATTTTTATGGGCTCTCGGCGGCCTCTCGGCGCCTTAGCGAGTACAGGAAGCAGCAACAACATGCTCAGCGCGTGCGTGCCTCTATGCCGTCTCTGACGGCTCATACGCCATTCGCTGATCAGATGAGTTCTGTTGTGCAGAGGTTATCGATCCTTTTCGCAGCACGCCAAGTTGTCACTTGCCGTTAACCCCGAGGCTACGGTCGCCCAGGCGATTTCGGAGGTACGTGCCTTGATTGAAGTTATCTCAAAGCTTTGAGCTGGCTGGCGAGCTTAGTACTTGCTATTTCAGGTGATGAACAAATACCAGCGAATATACAAAAAGAAGCAACGATCAGAACAGGACTCATCAGAGGAGATTCAAGGAGGTACTTGATGCTTGATGTTCATCTTGACGCAATGAATCACTTAAAGTGTTTCTACTCTGCAACCAGTTGATTTGGAGGATTGGATTCTGCAAGTCAAGGGGCGTCGTGAATATGTTTTTGAAGTGAACAATACGCTTATATGTCAGGTACCTTCAAGTTTTCATTTTCATCTGAAGTGAAGAGACAGCAGATTCATCCCTTTCGATGACATGTTTCTGCAGCTGGCTTACGTTGCTACTTGTCTCGAACGCTGGGAAAAAGTTGAGTTTGTGCTGCGAAAGAAATCCCTCTTGTTGCGCTACATCGAAGATCGGCAGGCTTACTACCTGGTGTGATCCTTCACTTTCAATTTGATCGTTCACACGAAAGATTGACTTAATCCATGCCTGCAGCAATTTTTGAAGCCCAGCACCACACCTCGAAGCAACCGACTAGCTCGCAAGTGGAAGGGTTCGAGTGCGTTGGCTGAGGATGACGTCTGTCCGTACATGGATTCCAATCAGACAACTTCTGGAGACTCAGCTACTGCACCTGCATCAAGTGAATCGACACAGACCAGCGATAAGACCGAGGTTGGAAAAGAACGCCAATGTAACACAACTGCGAATGAAAGCGAGAAAGAAAGGGACAAAGAGAACAAGGAGAATATGGCTCCGTACATCGAGACGGTGGAATCCCAATGCTACGATATTGAAGGTCTTGCTGATGTGCCCCTTATCATCAAAATTCTCGGTGTGGATCACCAAGCGGACCTATTCGACGTCAATCCTAACATGTCCGTGGCGGTCGAGTGTGGCATGTTCGGCTCCCTCTCTCAGCTTTTCGCAATCCATTTAGCGATTTAACCTGATGAACGTGCAGATATTACGGCCCAATGCAGTTGGGTATCTACCGAACAGAGCGCGCACGTAAGCCGTCATGGGCTGACAGACCGCAAGTCTTCCACACTCATCTCCCTCTTACGCACATCCCTAAGGTATCTGCAAAACTCTGGTATAGCGAGCGTTTTCTGATCTGGGCGTGACTGTGCATAGGAAACCAGGGTCTGCTTCCGAATCATTGCGTACCAGGGAAAAGAAGAGTGGGCGATTGCGTGGGGCAACGTTGCCTTATTTGATCATACAGGACGCCTGGTGACGGGTAACTTCGATGTACATCTATGGGAGGGTGAGAGGTACTCACGGCTCTCCATTCATTGAATAGCTCTTGTTGCTTTTGTCCATCACTGTCAAACTCACCACTGCGCTTTGTAGGCCTTCGCTCATGGCTCCATGCGTACCCAATTTCGGAAGTGGCATGGGAACGCCGATAAAGATTCGGGTCCAATCAATAACTCCTCCTTCTCAAATGGCGATTGCATACACTCGGCCGTTTACCCTGGCTAATCCATCGCCAAGCGCCTCGACTCCTGCGAGCTCCGAACAGACTGTGCTTCCTTCGAAAGGTGATGATCAGACTGCACAAACGAATCCGTCGATGCCCTCTGTTAGCTCCGTGGCGAAAGCGTCGCCTCTTCGAGAGTTGCTTTCCCTATCGAGCGAATGGCCCTCCTCTGCAGAGTTTTCTGATGCCTTCATTAATCCTTCCGCCGGTGCTTCGCCATCTGAGCCTCGCTCGCGTTCACGTGGGGATACTAGTCTTTTCACTGTGGATCCACGGCGTTCAGCCTCGCTCGACGAGGAGGATTTCATCTATCATGAGATGCAGATTCTCAAGCAGATCATCAACAAAGGTATACCTCTCCTATTTGTTGCATCTTGGAGCTAATTCCTTGTGTGCACAAGACATATTCTATGAGCTCAGTGCAGAAGAAAAGCGGCTGCTTTGGAAGTACAAAGATGTTTGTATACGCGAGCATCCACGATCCCTGGCCAAATTGCTTCTTTCGACGGACTGGCTCGATCGCAATTCTGTTGCCCAGCTCTACGAGTGCGATTGTTGCTCTGTTTCCCATGGTTGAGCCTATCTCTCATAACTGGTTTTTCAGTCTTTTGGACGACTGGACGGAATTAGGTCCGATGGACGCGCTGGAGCTTTTGGATGCTCGGTTCCCAGATGAGCAGGTACAACATTCGCTCTCTATGAAAATCAGTCAGCCTCGTTGATTAAGCTTTCACACTGTAGGTGCGAGCGTTCGCCTGCCGATGTCTGGAGAGTCTTACCGATGAAGAGCTTGCAGTCTACATACCACAGCTCGTGCAAGCTCTTAAATACGATTTGCACCACCACTCTGCTCTTTCGCAGTTCCTCCTTAATCGAGGTTTGACACTCCTCAATCGAGATGTGAAAGCCTACATCTCTTCCATCATCTAATCTTCCGACTCTCTCTCTCTATCTCAACAGGGCTTCGCTCTCGTTTAATCGTTGGCCAGCGATTGTTCTGGGAAGTGAAAGTCGCCATCCAAACTGAGCGTATTGCCAAGCCAAAGTGGGATCCTTCCGCGCCAACTCCACCTGGTATGTCGAATGAAGCGAGTCTATTAGTTGATTGACTGTCGGACACTAATCTGTTACTCCTTAGGCGGAGGACAAGATGACAAAGAAGTTCGAGGCAGCGGAGGTGAAGCTATGGCGCTCCGATACGGGCTCCTTGCTGAAGCTTACCTTCACGGTACGCACTCACTCATAACATTTTGCAGAGTGGATCTTCCGCCACATGATGCTTACATTCTTGATATCTAGGCATCGGACCACAGCATCGGGAAGAACTTCTGAAGCAAGTGTTTGTCACTGAGGAGCTTCGCTCTATTTCGCACGCCCTGAAGAAGATTCCTAAAAACAAACGTGATGCATTCCTCAAGTATAAGCTATCTCATTTCCCCTTCCCCAAAGATGGCATCACCATGCCCTCTGAACCTCGGTACGTTGTGTGAAAACAGATCCGCCTCTATTCTATTTCTCATAGCATTTTTACAGGATGCAAGTGAAAGGTTTTGTGGTGGATAAGTGCAAGGCTCTTGATTCATTCACAGTACCCCTGAGGCTCGTGTTTGAGAACAAAGAGGAAGTGGGAGATACGATTACCATCATATACAAGGCCGGTGATGATCTGCGGCAGGACGCTCTTACTCTTCAGCTTATCCGGGCTATGGATGCGGTATTTCTTTCGTCGACCATAATTGCATCTTCAACTAACCTGTCTACGCAACAACAGTTGTGGAAGGAAGAGGGCCTGGACTTGCGGCTTACCACATATGGTGTTATGGCTACTGGCGAGAAGGCACGCATCACTCACATAATGTTTTGTAGACTGAATGCTAACATCACGTGATTAAAATACAGGAGGGTATCATTGAGGCTGTCCTCAACTCGACCACGGTGGCCGAGATCGCTAAAGAAGCAGGCGGCGCTACGGCTGTCTTCAATCCACAAACGATCGCCAACTGGTTGAAGCAGCAGAATCCTGAGGGTAGAACTTAAACTATTCAGGAAATACACATTGATTCCGTAACTCACTCGTTTGTGTATAACAGAATCGAAGTACACGATGGCTGTAGAGAACTTTATCTACTCGTGCGCGGGCTATTGCGTGGCGTGCTACATCATCGGTATCGGCGACAGACACAATGACAACATCATGGTGACAAAGACTGGTCACATGTTCCACATCGACTTTGCTCACTTCCTCGGCAACGTACTCAAATTCGGACCCATAGTGAGGGACAAGGCACCCTTTGTGCTTACTCCAGGTAAGAACCGCTGCTTATGTGCATTGATGCTTCATAGCTTAATGATCATTATCCTTCCATTGTCGTGTTACAGAAATGGTGTACGTCATGGGTGGACGAGAGAGCCAACAATTCCAGCGATTCATCCGTTTATGCTGCCGTGCTTACAACATTGTGCGCAACCACGCCAATGTGTTTACCAACCTCTTTGCCATGGTACGAGTCTTTCTCCCTGCGAAAGCCTTGTTACAGATGACTGACCATCAATGAATGCACACAGATGATCTCCAGTGGCATTCCGCAGCTATCGTCCAAAAACGATTTGAACCATCTAACTAAGGCGATCGCTCCCGAGATGAGTGAGGAAGAGGCCGCCAAGAACTTCACCGCCCTCATCTACAAGAGTCTTGACACCAAGACGACACAACTCAATTTTGCCGTGCACATCCTTGCCCATCGCGACTGATCTCACACCCCGGTGGAACAATCCGTGCACACCTCTTCGCTTCCCTCTTCTTCCTCCGAATCTATCATCTCTCCCGTCTTCGCCGTCCGGAACTCCCCCCGAGTACTCGTTCTCCCCTCCTCTGATGCTTTTCTCTCACGTTCTCCTGTATTGTGATCATAACTTGAATGAATGACCCAAGGTAACAGTCAGATATGAGTTGAAGGCTCGAGATGTCTTGTTTCTTTGCTTACAGGTGGCGACTTGAGACTCAGCGTGATGCCTTGATAGCCTCATGATGAAGAGAAAGAAGGTCGAAGGCGTACGGCAGCACCCTAGTAGTACCCTGAAAGTGAAAAGCCGTGCTTGTTCAGCCACCGCAATACGTCGCCATTTCCTGCAACCCGACTGGTTTCAGCGGTTATCGGGCACCCGACCTGATGAAGCCAGCTGAGGATCTCAACATGACCACCCTCGGCCGCTGAAGAGCTCGTCAGGGCAGTCAGCCTACACCCGTTGGCCGCCGCCCATTGAAGCACTTCCAAGTGGCCTCTTCTCGCCGCTCTTGCCGATGTCGTCGCGTTCCATGGGCAATCGTTAGCGCGCGCCCATTGAAGAATGTCGAGATGGCCTCCTTCGGCCGCTGATGCGCATGTGCGCCGGTCCCACAGACATCCGTTATCGCGCAGCCACCGCAGCACGGCCATATGACCGCCTAGCGCCGCGCCAGCGCATGCGCGCTCGTCCCACCCGAACCCGCTGCGCCGGAGCCACTGCAGCGTTTCCAGATGACCGCCTGTTGCTGCCAGTCGGCACATCTCCTTCCTCTTGGCGGGTTCGCGCCAACTCGGGACATCGCCGGCGATCATCATCCATTCAAGAATCTCCACTCGGCCGTGTTTGGCGGCGAAGAATCCCGAGAGCCGACCCCACGGACAGCCGTGCGCGCGCGCCCACTGCAGCAGGGCGAGGTGACCGCCGGCCTCGGCCAACTCGCATACGCGGGAGTCCCACGGACATCCGTTGGCGCGCGCCCACTGCAGCGCGCTCAGCCATCCGGCCCACGCGATCTGCGCGCTGAAGTCGGCCGGCGATACTTTCGGCTCTGCTTCATCACTGCCTGATTCGCGCGCATGATCATCGGCAATTCGCTGGAGAATGTCGTTCCATCTGCGGCACACGAACCGCACACACGGCCAGCTGAGGGAGCCCACCATGGACAGGATGAGATGCAACAGCTCTGGCGGCATCA
>CDEZ01020672.1:0-24227 GCA_000826365.1 Acanthamoeba royreba
GAGCAGGCAGGCGAAACTCCCGGCAGGTGTAAGGGACATAGCGCCGCGATCGTGAACACCGATATGTATATATTCAGCGGAGACTTAGAAGGCATCTTCGTCCTCAATACCAAGGTGCATCATCTTTCCTGATATCTGCAATGAGTCCACATGCTGACAATCCAGCTGCAGACTCTTATATGGCAGAGACTATCTCTTCCAAACGTACTGACTCCACGCACACATATGACTGCAACCTGCGTGGGAAAACACATTGTGGTCTACGGAGGGAAATCAGAGCCGGGCACGGTGCACTCAGATGTTCACGTCCTGCACACGGGTACCCTAATCGCCAACCTCGTTGCAATTGATCATCTTGATTGAACGTCCTATTTGCACACAGGAACGAGGAGCTGGGAGAGGGAGAAAACCCTGGATTCGTCATCTGTTGCTCGATACGCCCACTCAGCGACAAAGGAAGGACATTGGCTCTTCGTATTCGGCGGCTTGACGAGTGAGTACAATTACTCAAGCGACCTTTCTCTTCTCAACCTCGGTACGGAGCACATGCCCAATCGGGATTGAAGTATCCCTAACTCCTAGTATGATAATAAAACAGAGACCATGATGTGGTACAAGACGCAGTGTCTGGGCCAAGCGCCGTCTGGCCGGTCTGGACACACGGCCACTCAAGTAGGAGAGAGGATGTACGTTATCGGCGGGGCGAATGGAGACGAGCGATATGGCGACGTGCACGTGCTAGACCTTACGTCCTTTCCAGACGTACTCTTTCATCACCAGCGATCGCGCAAGAAGACCATACTGGTCAAGCCCATTCAGATTTGATCATGATGATCTTCCAGTGCTGCGTGAACATTTTGATGCCCCTAATACAATACGTCAAGTCAGTGTGTTGGATGATCCTTTAGAATCGGAAGAGCTGTGAAACTGATCGGCAGATTGCGACCCACGCAACAACGCCCACCGTGCCAGCTGGCCAGCCGGGAATGGCAAGCCACGACGCTATGAACCAGGGGCCGAAGGTTGCTGCCTCGGCCACAAACACGGGCTGATTCCACCACCACATGATTACAGCGACAGGCAACACCACCTACATCAGAGGAACAGCGAAAGGTCATAACCTGGATACGAATCGACACCATCAGGTGGAAGGCATTACCACAGAGAGGAAGTGCTTGAGCAGAAAGACTGCGACGGGGTTATCGAGAAGCACTGTTCGCCGTTGCGCTCGCTCATGGCGCAGACGGTCACGCTGTTTCTCCAATGCCTGCAGCTGGCGCTGCACTTTGGACCATCGCACAAAGGTAGACACCGAGTCCAATCGTCGTGCTTCTCGCTGAAGTGCTGCTATCTTAGCTTCTACTCCCTCTTCTTCCTTGGATGGTGCCGCAGCCTGCTCGCCAAGTACAGTTGATAAATGATAATTCATAAACATTGAATCAATTGAAGAGTATACCCAATCTATAATCCTACGCAGGAAATGATGGCCCACAAATATTATGAGAAATATGATGAGTGCGTTTCCATAGCCATCCCCTGTCTCTGCTTCCATCTGCATCTTTGCCTAAAAAATATTTTCTCCTCATTTCCGACAGAAAATATGAAGAAAAATAATTTCCTTTCCTCTTTGGCGCCAAGAAAAAGGAATCGGCGAGAGAAGATCTTCTCTTTGGATCAACTTGGCCGCAAGGAGGTAACCAAGATTTGCGGTCTACCCTTGTACGAGGGATGTTTCGTTCCCCTCCCCCATTAAGAAGGGCGGATGCCTCCTCGGCAGGGACTTCTCAGACTCAGGCGACACAACAGCCTTCGGATTCGCCGCCACCTGCATTGCAGCACAGCCCACGATGGGAGGCTGTTGTATGGAAGCCTGACAGCCAAGCCAAAGAATGTGCCTCATGTAGCTCCAAGTTCTCTCTCTTCCTTCGCAAACATCATTGCCGCAAATGCGGCGGTACGCCATCAATATATAAAATTGTATCCATAATTATAAATCTATATAGATCTATATGCGCTTCCATGGTATTATTTTTTTCCCAATATATGGTTAATTCAAACTCTGAATTATGCTCTCAATATATCCATTTCGCAGCATCATTAAGTATTTTCCATCTTTGAGTTGAGAGGTGCCTCCATATATCTGAGGAAAACTTGTGGCCTTTGCTCCCTTTATACTTATCCATGTACTCACATATGTCTAAGTATCTCTATATCTCTAGCCACGTAAGTATATATATATATGTAGAGATCAGACCGCTCTCTTCAGTATGGTAGACACAAGAGCAGGTCCTGTGTGGCGGTGCTGACTCTGACATACATGCGGTGGTTTATGTTCACGTGGTGCAGATATCTTCTGCGAGAACTGCAGCCGACACGAGTTCGAATCGCAGAGAGTGTGCGATCAATGCTTTCGCTCTCTCACACAGCCACCAGAACCAAACCCTCCTGCACGCGCCAGTGTGCCAGCTGCGTCAAAGCTAGAGAGCGAGATGTCGCACATGGCGGCCGCCATCGCCGAACGAAAACGTGCAAAGATGCAGTTGATCGAGGACGACAAGAAGGCACAAGGACAAGTGCCCAATGTGGGCCGCACTTCACCATCTACATCCACATCTTCCTCTCCTTCGTCATCTCCATCAAATGCTGATCCACAGGGCCACAAACAGACAGGGCGTTCTGGGCTCGAAGTGGAGAGGAGAGTAGGTATTAGTAAGAAAGAGGAACTGAATGGAGGGAGCTCGACCATGCAAGAAAGCGATCAAGAGGACAAAAAGAAGTACCCTACGATGACAGTCTCAGAGATACAAAAGAGTTTCAAGGAGAAGCCACCAGATCTGGGACAGCCTGTGCTGCCAGTCATCCCCCTGGAGGTTCTCCGCCGTAAGAACTCTTTGATGCAACCCTCATCGGGCCTAAAGAACGAAGTGGATGGCTTGCTTCAAGCAAGATCTGAGAACGGAGAAGGCAACCAGATTGTCACGCCAGCTGAAACAAAGCTGAGTGCTACCGATATGACGCGAGCGCCTAGTCCCAATCTGTCACGTATGAGCTTTGATCCCTTCCGTAAGTATTGTAACATAATCTCATAGACCTCTTCGCAGAATTAGAACGAAGGGAAAAGCAGCGTCGACACATTGTATTGGAACTGTTGGCCACAGAAAAACGATATATAGCTGATCTCACCATGGTCATTAATGTACGATTGAATGCTGTAGCAATCTCCTCACAGAAACTGCAGTTCATTAACTCGCCGTATGTAGGAGTTCATTTCGCCGGTGAAGAGGGGTAAGTCTACAACACTTACTTTAGATGAAGTCCAAGGCGTATTCCTCAATCTGGGTACGGCTTCTTCCTAACTTGGGTCAAAACGCGCTCCTTTGACTGTCAGCGTGTAGATGAAATTTTGGCCGGTCATATCCCTTTCGCGGCGAAGCTAGAAGCGAGGATTAACAGCTGGACGGAACAATCTGGCATTGCGGACATCTTTTTGAATCACGTTCGCCTCACCTCGCCTTCAACTTGACATTGCTTTGTTGAGTTTACACTTTGTTTTCCGCAGACGGACTTCCTCTTAGATTACGAGACCTACATGGCCAACTTCAACGCAGGCAAGGAAGTGCTTGAGTATCTTCTCACACATAACGAGGCGTTTAGGATACAGAAAGAAGTACGCCATTTGTAAAGAACATTGCCTTAATTCTTAACATTAATTCTTTCCTCATCAGCGATTCGAATGCAGCCAACACACTCTGTTACCGCTAGCCTCGTTCCTTATTCTACCCATACAGCGCATTCCACGCTATGAACTCTTTCTTAAGGTGCGCCAATAGTATCAGACATCTCATACATCACAGTTTTTCTCACCACTCGAACAGCAATTGTGCCAGTTCACAGACCCGAATACGCCTGAGGCAACTGCCATAACAAAGGCCTACCAGCGCATTGCCAAACTCATGGTATTAGATCGATTTTTACTTTTTCCAGGTGCATACTTACACTTAATGATTCGCCCCAGATCTATCTTAACCAGCAGATTATGGGTGTGGGTAACCTCAAGAAGATTTTGGCTATCGCTGACACCCTTCACGGCCGTTTTGATGTACCTAACTCAGTCTTCTTCACCAAGCTTTGCACATTTAATCACCATATCCCATTAGGTGTACAAACCAGGGCGTCGCTACTTGCGGTATGCTCCTATGCTTTGGTCGATGGTGCTCACACCGTGTGGAGGCCAAGACCGGCTTCAAGTACCGATTGCCCCAATAGTCAGCTCGCCGTCGGACTTATCATTGCTGGCGTCGTTTAAGTACGATTTCATCCTTTTTACCGACATGGTAATGTGTAGCCACAGCATTCCACTACCCGAACTCGCCGACGAGGACAATTCGATCAGCGACACACCAACGCTCAGCAATAAGCCAAGTAACAAGCTGGATGCGACCCGACGCATGCGAGCGTCTATAGGCGGCGAAGAGGGCGGCTGGGCCTTTGCTGACTCGCACTCGTTTGCCGTAGGTCTGTCCTTCCGCGAAATAATCGCCGTAATCGATGGCGATAACGATGAATACTTCAATCCTGGCTCGGACGGCGATAGCCCAGTCGTTATTAGCATACTACCAAACCAGCCTCTCGCCTCTCGAGAAGCCCAAGAGCCAAAGAGGTCCACCACGTCATCCAGTGCTTGCGAACAACAATCAGCTGCGTTCACAGAGCAAGGTCTCCACGGAGCTTCGGTTTCGGCCCGAGTATCTGCAATCATAAGTCCGCGAGCCGAACAGCAAGTCGCAGCTGCAGCGGCGGCTGTAGTGCGAGCGAGAGATCATGGGCCCTCGCGAGGAGAGCAAGCCGCCATACGAGCTAAGGGGCTAGCTTCTTCACGAGGAGAGCAAGCAGCTACTGCCGCTATGCGAACAAAGGAACTAGTTTCTTCGCGAGGAGAGCAAGCTGCTGCTGTCATACGAACGAAGGAATTAGCTTCTTCACGAGGAGAGCAAGCTGCTACTGCCGCTATGCGAACAAAGGAACTAGTTTCTTCGCGAGGAGAGCAACAAGTAGCTGCACGAAAGGACCTGACCGCCTCTCGAGCTGAACAGCAAGCAGCTGCGTCCGTTGCTGTTACGGCTGTATTGAGGGCGAAGGAGTTCGCCCAATCACGAGAACAACTAGCGACAAGGGCTAAGGAAACCAGTACACAAAGAGGACAGCAAGAAGCTGATGAGACCTCTAGCTTCGCCTACACTCGGGCCTTCATGAGTCGCCGTCCCTCTGGCGCTACAGCTACTGCCGATATGTCGTCAGGGACTGGATCAGTTGCTTCGCCCGCTGCGGGAGGCAGTCAAACATCTCACAGATCTACTCTTGCCGCCCATCGCCCAAGAAGCAGCTACTTCTCTTCTTCCCCACTGGCGCCACCATCAGCCTCAGTAACAGCCTCTTCTTCTCCTTCTATCTCCGTATCCACTTGTGCGGAAGCTTCTTCTCCTTGTGAAACACAAAATCCACCTGCAGCAGAATCCAGCACGACGACACCAGCCGTACAGCCCACGCAAGTCCCATTTTACCCATTGGCCATCTGTCTGGTCACACGGGAGGTTCGATGGACGCTAATCGCGAACTCAAAGGAACAGAGACGTAAATGGGCAGCTGACATTCGACTCTACTGGCGACGGGAGCTCGAGCGAGAACGAAAAGAACGTGCGCGTCCGAAGAGTTCCTTCATCGGCGCTCCTTCCGCAGCCCATCGGCGGACCAGCTTCCATGAGAAGTGGGATCGCATTCTTGCGATCCAAGAGAAGAAGCTCCATCAGAGTACAGCAGGCTCTGAACCAACTGCAACGGCTCCAGTGCAGGATGCGTAGTACATGCACTCGATACGGAGGGTGTGAGATTAGGGGTGCTTTACATCATTACCAAAATGTACAAGTTTCTTTACGTTTGTCCTCCGTCACTCGACGAAGACGCCAAAGAGGAGTTTGACCCGCATCGATCGATGAGGTGCAAAAATGAGCTCACTTGAGGGATCAGGCAACCTCGAGTACCATCTTGCCGAGCTTTTTCACCTTGCCCACCTTGCCTACCTTTTTCTTGCCCTTCTTCTTGAGCTCCATGTTCTTTTGGAATGTGCCGTACTTGGCCTGAGCCTTCCCCAGCTTGCCGCTTTTCTTCAACTCCTTCATTTCCGCCTTCGATTTCTTTTTTTGATATCTGATGGTGGGCAATCAGAGAGAACCATGAGTCTTGGTCGTTCTAGTCGCACACAGAGAACATAAACACTGATGCTCGCGCACCGTTTGAAGCCCCAGAATCCAATGCCACCACCCACAACGACGAATCCGACCATGATGATGAACCGAAGGAATGTCGACAGTCCAAAGAATTGGGCATTGTTGGTCATCACCACCTTTTCAATACTGGATTATCACGCACAGGGTCAGTACACATGATGATCGAAATGAGACTCCCTCATTCATATCAACGTACTCGCTCTTTTCATAGAAGCAAGTGTGTTCGGTTCCGAGTGGATAATGCTTGAAATAGAGCTCTACTGTGTCTGGATTCGTGTACCATGGAGCATCGGGGTCTTCATATGCGTTTGCCTTTGATATAGACAGGAGTGAGCTTGGATCCACACACACCACAACAAAGGAAACAAAGTGTAGTAGTCGTGTACATGAATAACTTCTTTGCCATCAGTGCAGTTAGCCCCGCTCGTACAATCGATACTGAACTCCACGACCAGAATGGGTCTGTACATGTAGTGACCTAAGCACCAACAGACGGTCAATTAAAAGTCAGACACTAAATAAAATATTTGAATAATATCTAAACACTCATCATTGGTTTTTTGTTAATGTCATTTAAATTTTAAATTAAATTTGTATTTATTTATTTATGATTCTTTTATAAAAGAAAAATAAAGAAATAATAAACACAATTTCTTGGCGGAAGAAAAAGCGTACATCCGCTGCCTGAGCAGGTTTGTCGTTCGTAGGTTTGTTGGAGGACGACACAAACGTCTACTTCCTCGTATCGATTCTTCAATACGACGAATTGGATGAAGTTGACAATGAGGGTCAAGAAGAGGATGAAGGAGAGCAGCCACATTCCCACTCCTCCGAACATGCAGCACCAGTGTGCCTTCTTGCATACCATGCAACATGTGTCCAACAGTCCGAACACCATTTTGGTAAAATGGGGACAAAAGAGAAATTAAAATTAAAATTCAATCTCTTGTTCGTTACTAATAACAAACGCAGCGGAAAAAAAAGGATGTGAGGAAGAAGAAGAGGTTATGAAGGGAAGCAGTTCAGTGTTGGACCCGAGGGGAGCATCCCATGCAGTGGACAAGGCAGAAGCGTGAGTTTCCGGTCGCAGAAGCCCAGGACAACACATATTTAAAATTCCTCTCAACTGTAACTGTTGGAATTCGAAGAACGCCTCTCGTTCTCTCGCTGTACCGAAAGGAAGGGAGGACAAGCAGATGCATGTTGGTGCGGTCCTCGCACTTGTGATAGTGGTGTATGGAGTTGGAGCGCTTGGATTAGTCCTTCCTTCTGCCCACAGGATCGAAGGGGTGCCCTATCATCGACAGCTCACTGAGTATTCGTGCGGGGCTGCTTCATTTGGTGGGTTGGCCGCTTCTTCGTTTTCGCTTCTCTTTCGTTCTTCCTTGGAGCTAACGTTCATCAGCATGCAGAAATGGTGATGCACTACCTCACCAAGAATGACCTTGACCAAAGGGCGATAATGGACGTGCTCCGTACCTCGGAGGAGATGGGCACCTTCAGCATGGACATGGTACGTGGCGGTCAGTTCAGCTACCGGAGCAAGGCCATGGGTCGGCAGTTCCCGGAGCAGGTTCCCGTGGGTGGTTGGGGCTCTAGACGATGGCCTGACCAGCTCGGCCTCGCTGCGTACGGTCATCGACGAATGGAATGCTGGCTTGACGAGCTCAAACTCGCCATCTCGCAGGACATTCCTGCCATCGTGTTGATGGAGTTTGGCGACGTCCCCTTCGACGGTAAGACCAGTGATCACTACCCTCAGCAGCTGGATGACTGCTTACGTACCTCTTCTCTGATTTAGGCCACTATCGGGTACTCATTGGCTATGATGACCAAGCACGTCAGGTTACTTTGCTCGACCCATGGGACAGGGATGGCACGCCACGAGAATCTGTCTACTCCTATGAAGTATTCTGCGGCCTGTGGAACTATGTTGAGCGACTCAACAATACGATCTACCTTCCCTACTTCGCCGCTATTGTAACGCCGTGGAACGTTCAGGTGCGCTCGATGCCACTAATGCATACGCTTGATGTAGGATGACTCACTCTTCCTTTCATCAGATTGACGGCTATCAAGTCGGCCAAGATCTGTACTCGTTGATCGCCAGCGTCACCTATCCGTGCCCGCACCCTTTCTGTTCGTCATCAGGATCATCCCCCTTCGTTGCACAGAACGTCACGGTGACCATAAGTCTTCCTGCAACCTGGTGGCTGATCACGGGCGACCCTATCTTCCTCCTGGGAACACTCCGCCCAGGAGAGACCATCAGAGTCAAGGTGCATATACGTGTGGTTGCAACAGAAATATGGTATCACTGATCAAGTGGTCTGGCTTGTTTGGTAAAGTGGGACGTTTCCGTAACGGAGCGGCGCTCCGACTTCCTCTCAGTGCGAGCGCGGGGTAAGGTACAAGGCACGCTGCCCGCGGTGCCTATGCTCAACTCGTCCACCGCGTTCTATCCGCCCTACTCCTACATCGACGAGCTAGGAGGGAGCGTCGCGTGGTCGCCTGCGTGGAGATAGCTACTTGCACGGGAGAAGCTCACTGCTCTTCATCTTGATCACTCCTCCTTATGGGAGCAGTTTCCAAATAAGAGCCACGCCACGCCCTTCTTTCTCTTCTTGAATGTTGATCAATAGGTTAAATGAAGGTCTGACTTCTGAGGCACAGGAAAGGGAAGTGCGCCGCATGTGACAATGAATGACGTTTAATTCTACAACGGTGCGTCGCTCTCTTCTAAGAGTACATGACCGCGGGGCTGACCCGCAAGAGGAGAGAAAGGGGGGAAACGTGAGGTGTGGGTACGCTGTCGCGACAGTACGCTACGTCCTGGCCTGGGGTTGCCGGGATCGCGTCCTCTTATATACACGAGATGGTGCACATCTCCGAAGGGGCAGTCAGGAGGTGGGTGATGGCCATACGGTTGTCGTTGGGGCTGCTCGGAGCGCTCCCTGATGCGCCGAAGCTGCCCACCGATGGCGAGGAGGTGAACGACGGTCGTGTCGCTCGCTCCTGGTCCTGCTGCGCAGTGGTTGCTGCTTCCCGCTCGCGCAGGGGCCTGAGCTCGCCCGAGGAGGAACCAACCACGCTGGCTCGCTCCTGCGTCGCCGCCCGGGTGAGGTGAAGAAGGCTCTGGTGGGGCTGAGTCGGCATGCCCGTGTAGTGTGCGAAGGGCAGGCTGCGCTTGGGTACATTCCCGGAAGAGGACGGGAGCTTGGCCTCGCCAGCGAGGGCCGCGAGGACGGCGACGGCGGCCGAAGCGCTGAGGCCGCCCTGGTCCGCCAGCCTTCGTTGGTGCTGGAGGTGGGCCGAGGTAAGGTGGCCCAGGTTGTGCTGGTTGATGATGTGTTGCTGCTGCGCGATGACGCTCTGCTGTACCGAGATGATCTCCTGCTGCTGCTTGAGCACTTCTTGCTGCTGGGCAAGGAGCTTCTCGTTGGAGGCAGAAATAGCCGTCATCGACGTGGAGCCCCTGTCGAGATGGGAATCGGCGATCGTAGACGGCTCGATCTTGATGCCGCCGACCGCAAGCGTGGGGGACGGAGATCGCGAGGTAGGGGCGCTGGCTTCATCTCGGCGTCGTACCTCCTCTTCGAGCTGGCGTATGCGCAATCTCAGGGCGTCCTCTTGCTCTCGGTACTGCTTCATCTGGGCCTTGAGCGATTGCTCCTGCTCCTTCTTGCGCTCGCGGTACTTCCTCATCTTGCACTTGGCGCACACCTTGCCCTGGGTCTTGATGGCCTTGCCGCACGCCGTGCAGGTCTTGGGTAGCTTGAAGGTGGCTACGAGTTGCCTGTTGTTGCTCGTCGAGGGGGCCACATTGTTGTTCGTAGAACCCGGGGGCGAGGGGGGAGAAGGGGAAGGGGGGAGGGGCGACGAGGCGGGCGACGAAGTCGGGGAAGCGCTAAGGGGACTCGAGCTGAGGTAGCCGCTGCGGCTGTTCTGACCTGGTCGGCTATCGACGGCGTAGGGAGAGCTGGCGTTGGTGAGGTGGCCACGTCCCATTCGCGTTACACCTACGGGAGCTTGTTGTTGGTATGGGCAGGAATGGCGGTGGAACCGTGTTCACGTGACAGGGGCGTATGGCCTGTTAGTAACCTAACTGTGGC
Source organism: Acanthamoeba royreba (assembly GCA_000826365.1). Lineage (NCBI taxonomy): Eukaryota > Discosea > Longamoebia > Acanthamoebidae > Acanthamoeba > Acanthamoeba royreba. The sequence goes on from CDEZ01020672.1 coordinate 10,397, forward strand.
GCACGGGGGTTAAACTGTGTGTTGTGTGTGGCTGCTACGAACTCAAGCTCGCACGCGCGGACCGGGCGGAGGAGAACGACGGAGGAGAAGGGGAATGAAGGGGGAGTGTCTGGTCGCCAGCCGAGGGAGAGGAGGGACTGCTGCTGCCTTCCTCGTTACTGCACGCTTTTATCTCCTCGTGACGGCGTCCCACGCGCTTGGTTTTCTCCAAATTGATTATCTCGTTGAAAATTCGTGGTGATGCGCGACCACTTTCTGTTGTCATGCTCCGCGTGCGGAAGAGCCACGTGAAAACGGTGCATTCTAGCGAATTCTCACGACGGCAGTTACTTCTATACCTGAAATTTCTATCTCGCCGTTATCTCGCTGCACGCTTCGGAATGAATTGATCTTTATAAGGCACATTTGTATAGATGTCTAATGCTGATGCGGCGCTTCGTCATCCACGTGCGAGACAACACGTCGCTTCGTTGGGCTGGTTCGTAGCTAGCAGTAAGCCTGGCGTAAGCAGCACGTTACGGCTGCGAGCAAGTCCTCCTTGATCTTTCCTTTAGATGGCCGTGGCGCGTGATTGTCTACACGCACTTCCTCTTCTTCGTTTGTCCGCCAGAAGCGCTGTCCGCCAGGTCGCCAAAAACGTCGCCAAAGCGATCGTTTTGCCGGTATCTTCGTTCTTCTTCCAGTCGCCGCTCTTCCTGCATCTCGTCGGACCTGAATTTGATGGGGCATAGATAAGATGGTAGTCTTACGAGTTGTACGTCAGGCTACCCACAGTACCTCCGGGCACGACGGTAGCCGGTGTTGAGCTTGGTGGGGAATCCAGGCATCATGTCGGGCGACTTGGGCAGTGGCGATTCAGTAAAGTATGGATGCTGTAGAGCCTGGTAGGCCGTTATCCGCTTCTTGGGGTCAAACGTGAGAAACCCCTTCAGCAAGTCCTGCACAAGACGATCGTCAGACCAAAGCTGCCACATTCCATCGAATCGGTGCTGAAGAGCAATCGTACCTGGCCAGCTCGAGAAAGTGTCTTGAACCTGTTGCTTATCATGTTGTAGTTTTGCTGATGAAGGCCTGCCAGGATGTGGGCATTGGGCAATTCTAGGTGGCCGGGCCTATCCAACAAGTGAATTGGCTGAGGGATGAGGTACAGATCCGAAGTAGAGACGGGCGTACCAGATCTTGTCATTGGGAGTACCCAACAGGCGACACATGAGCTGGAGCTGCTCAATATCAGTCTTGCCAGGCATGAGGGGTGTGTTCAGCAGTAACTCTCCAAAGATGCAGCCCACAGCCCACATGTCCACTGCAACGACTGTTAAGCTGGCTGTTCATTGAGTCATGAGAGGCAAGGAAGGGCAAGAAAACCTGCTATGGTGTAGTCTTTACAGCCCAGAAGTAATTCTGGTGCCCGATACCAGAGCGTCACCACTGTAATGAAAGGGTTAAGCTGCAGCCCAGTTTAACTATCAGCATTGAGGCACAGAGAGGTACCCTTTGGTGTCATGGGTTTGTTGGGTTCCCCAAAGATCCGCGCCAGACCAAAGTCGCACAGCTTAAGTTCTCCCTTGTTACTGAAAAGCAAGTTCGATAGTTTCAAGTCCCTAAACAGCGACAAGTCCAGATCAGCATTCTGCGCCTAGAGCCGAAGAGATGATCGGGATATAACCTGTGTACGTAGTAGTTCCTGTGCAAGTAATGCACAGCCCGCAGGAGCTGTATCATCAAACATTTGACCTCTGGTTCGGTGAATGGTTTCTTCATGTTGTCAATCAGACCAGCGAGGTCGTGCTCTACATATTCAAAAGCGAGGTACATCCTATATCGGAGGGGCAGTGTCAATCTTGTGCCAGTCATTGAACATAGATCGAGGTGAGATAAATGCGTACGCATCGAGCTGTCGTCCAACAGTGATGCCCAAGAGTCGCACAATGTTGGGATGATCAATCTCCTTGAGTATCTTCACCTCGCGAAGACACGTGATCGGGATGCCGTCCTTCTCCTTTTCCATTCGCACTTTCTTCAGAGCCACAATCTGGTTTGTACGCAGGTCTCTTGCACGGTCTGTTCATTTACACCATTTGGTCAAAATGGTAATCTTTTTCCAAGCAAAATATGATTATAAATATAAAACTATAAATTTCTAAATAAATAAATAAACAAACAAATAAAAATAAATTCATAAGAAATAAAAAGGAAGAAAGGCCAAAGGTACAGACGACGCCGTAGGTGCCTTCACCGATCTGCTCGAGAGTGTCGAACTGGTGAATGGTGCGGCAGGTGCCCGTAAGTAGGGACTCGTCCACACTTCCTCCGCCAGAGCCAGACGTTGAAGATGAGGACGGGGAGGGTGAGGCACTGGGATGCGCGCTGCCGGTGGACCTGCGCCCGCTCGATGTCTGCTGGCCAAGCAGCCGACCTCCGCTGGTCGGGGTGGGCGTATGCCGTGACGAGGTCTCTCGTCGAGGCTGTGGTGGGCGCGTGATTTGGAGATGTGGGGGAGGACGGGGTGGTGCCAACGAGTTCGTTGATGCAGTCGCGCTCGGGGTTAGGAAAGATGATGAAGATGATGAGGAAGAAGAAGAGGACACAGGGAGAGCGCTGCCGTGTGAGTTTGATCTTTGATGTGTGCGTAGGGTGGATCCAGAAGCAGCCGACGTCGTGCTGCTCGTCGTCCCCAAGCTCTCTCTGCTCCTCTTCATCTTCTGTGTGGAGAGGAAGAAATAGTTTGGATTTTTCATAACTATTTTGAAACAGAAAATTGCATTTCGAACTGTCTAAACATGTTTCGTAAATTATAATTCCAATTTGCTGTTGTTCTCTCCGAAGACTGAAACGGCCAAGAAGGAGGAAAGGATGAGGCCGAGGGAGTACGAAAGCCTCGGGGCTGACGAAGATGCCCTGCTACCAATGGTGGACGAGGCACACGGGCGTGCGGGTTGCCTGCATGCGCTTTGCCCCGAGGACCCCAAGCAGCGGAATAAGCGGTGGTTGCTCGTCACCACGGCGCTATTCTTCTTCGCTCTCGTCATCGTGCTTGTGGGCTTCGTGCTTGTCCTGTGGCACTAGTATGCATTCCTAACTATTTATTATTTATTATTTATTTGTTTTGTTATTCTTCTACCGGTTTTAACTGACACCACAACTTTTGTGCCGTTGTGCACACATAGCGACGGCGAGAAGGCGCCTGGATCGGAGGCCAAGAACACGGTACTACTCATCTCCATCGATGGATTCCGAAACGAGTATCTATCTCGAACCGATATCAGTACAATTGCACTTCCGTTGAGACAGACTTTCCCCTGTTCTGCGCTGACATGTCGCGTTCTGGTCATCACCACCACAGACATGCCTCACATTCGAGAATGGATTAAGGAAGGTGTGGTGTTATCGAATGGGCTCATATCATGCTTCCCTTCCAAGACTTTCCCTAATCATTACACGTATGCCAGCACGCATTAGTACCAAACTTTAAGTTGTTTCACTAACTACAATTGTTGCTTCTAGAATTGTCACTGGGCTGTATCCAGAGAGTCATGGTATTGTGAGTAATACCATGTATGATCCGGTCTTCAATGCTACGTTCAAAATATCTGACGCTTCTCAAGTTACTGGTAGGCTTGCTTAAAACGACCCTTGGCGCCCACAATGACCTTAACTAACAACATTGCCTATTGCTTGTGCTCAGATGGTCGATGGTGGGGAGGTGAGCCTCTATGGGTGACGGCAGAGAAGCAGGGCCAACGAGCTGGAACGTATTTTTGGTGTGCACCCTGGCTTATTTGTACATTGTATTGTATTCTTTTTTCTTACTTGCTGTCGCGTAATCAAGGCCAGGAAGCGAAGCCGAAATCAAGGGCTATCGGCCCACCTATTATGTCAAGTATAACGCTGCCGTTCCATACGCCAGTCGTGTTGGCCAAGTACGTTCCTGATGCACTTGCTGTAGACGCCCTTCCTAATTTAACTGCAGGTGCTTGAATGGCTGGATTATGGAATTGAACAACGTCCAACCTTCCTCACTCTGTACTTTGAGGGCGTTGACACTCAAGGACATAATTATGGGCCGAACTCGGTAACTATGTACACCCCACCCACGATTATTGGATCCACACTTAACCTTTTTGTTCCGAAAGCCACAAGTCGTAACTGCGATAGAAGAGGCGGATGCAGCGCTTGGACAGCTTATCTCTGGGCTCAAGGCGAGGCAAATTTATGATTCCATTGACATCGTCCTTGTGTACCCCTCCCCGCCTACATGCGTGTGTATTCTATATCATTTATCAACCAAGACAGGTCTGATCATGGAATGACCGCCCTTTCTCCTGATCGAGTTATTTACCTTGCCGATTACATCAATCTGGAAACCGTGAACGTTATCAACTGGGGCGCGATATTGATGCTTATCCCCAAGAGTAAGGCCTGCCCTGCACAGTTAAAGCGTAGTTCAGCAGTTAATGGGACACGTTGATCAGACCTACAGGACGAGCAGCAGCTCCTCAATAGTCTTCAGAACGCGCATCCGAATATGTCAGCTTATCTCAAGCAAGACCTACCTGAAAGATATCACTACGATAATAATCGACGGATTACTCCAATCGTAGGTGTTTCAGGTGCGCAAGCTCTCCCACTTATTTCAGTGTTGGACGATTCTAAAGTTGCCACATCCAGAACTGGGCTGGACCATTCTTGAGAAGGGAGCCACCGTCGGAAAGGGAGACCATGGATATGATCCAGAGGTACTTCTGTACTCCCCATGCTCATCATCGCTCGTGGGCTAATGTAGCCCGCGTGCATCGAATCAGAAAACGGACATGCGAGCCATCTTCATTGGTCGTGGTCCGCACTTCAAGTCTGGCGTGGCCGTACAACAATCCTTCCAAAACATCGAAATCTACAACGTCATGGCCTCCATACTTGGGCTCACGCCTGCCCCAAACAACGGAACGTTGGCCAACGTGCAGAATCTGTTGTTGAAGTGACGGAGGCCTCCTTGGGTCCAACAGACTTATTTATTGTAATGATTTGGAAATTTCAAAAATGATTTCAAACAATTTTGTTTATCAAACGCACTGCCACGTCTCCGCGCAAGATCAAAAGATGGCATCTACTCGCTCGGAGCCCATCTTCGGAATGCTCCTCCTCCTTCTATGCTTTGTCGCACACGTCGTTCCAATCATGGGGCAGGACAAGGCTTGCCGAATCTGGACAGAACCCACTACGGGGGCCATACGGGGCCACCCGCTTCGATTAAACTTCTTCAAGCAATCGGGTTGCACCTTCACATTCATAAATGAGAACAAAGAAATCAAAGAAGACACCATGATGGTACTGCATCCAGTACTCTCCACTCGTTCCATGTCGCAAAGCTGACTTTTTCCTTTCTTTTGTCGCAGTTTGATGTGCTGGTGCCCCCCACCCAGCCAAGTGCTGTGATCAATGGCGCTCTTACTTGCAACGACACTTCAAACAACTGTAAATTCAGTGTACCGGTGTCGTGGGGAATGCAACTGCAGCCCAAGGACTTAGTAGTTAAGCCAGACCCTGCCGATGGGGGCCAGCCTCTATCCGTTTCTTTTTCTTTGTCCAACGTCGGTCCCGACCCCGCGTACAATGTGGTGTGTAATTATCAAAGCTCGGAGGACGGCGACTTCACTTCCTCCCTCAGTAATGGCGAATTCGACTTGCCTGCTGGAGAAAACAAGCAGGTTAACATCACTTGGGCCTCATTCGGTGCTTACTATGCTGCCTTTGCTTGGGTTCATAAGCTTTACAATTGCTCACGTTTGCATGCAAACTTGCAGTCAAAGATCAGAATTTGACCATAACCTGCACCTCCTTCGACATTTCCCTGTTTACCATGACCAAGGAGCTCCTGCTCAAGTCTGACGCAAAGCTCGGTGTCTCCTTGTCGCATCAGAAGGTTTTTTCCATTTGTACAGTCCACAGTGCGCATGACTCACTGCGGTACATCCTTCTTAGATGATCTCTGGCACAAACACTACGATTCTTGCGCGGGTCAACAACACCGGACGCGCCAAGGCGGACAAGGTTGTCTGTCACCTAACCGCGAACGACACGAATCTAAACTTCCTTTCATCAAACGAATCACGATGCACTCCCCACAACTCGACCGTTACCTGCAATTTGACCGATATCGATCCAGCTGGTATGTGCTAATTCACACGGACTTCATGAGTTCTCACAAATTCGTGATGTTGTCTACAAAGGATCCGTTAGTATTGCGTTTCAGTATCATGTCAATGAATCAGTTCATAGTGCTACGAAGCTCAGCTATCAGTGGAACTGCCAAGCGGTCAACTTGACAGTGGAGACGACATCAGAAAATTTGGAAGCTATAGCTGAGGCCGCGATAAGTGTAAGCCTTGCTAGAAACATTACATTCCCTGCCTATCCGAAGGGGAAACAACACGCCATTGAGTTCTCTTTGGAGGTGATCAGTTACTTTCACTTGATTATTTATTGATTTGCTTTGACTAATCCACAATGATATCACGACTTACAGAACAAGGGCCCATCCTTTCTCGAGAGCGCCACGTGCTCTTTTGTTACTACTGCGGAGCTTAGCTATGAGTCATACGCGGCTCCAAGCCTTAAGACCGGGGCCTTCTCTTGTAATCATACCTCAACCGAAAAGACGCTCACGTGGCACTGCCAGATCAACGATATGCCTCCTGGCCAACATACGCTCAACCTGGGCTTCAAGTTGCCTTACAAAAATCTGACGACATTCGATGTCGAAGTTGCCTGCTTCTCCAATTTCGCTTCGAACTTTAGTAAGGGCTTCACCAACTTCCAAGTCGATTACACAACCCCACCGCCTTCATGTACGTTCAAACTCATGGTTTACATTAAGATGATCACTTGCTTACATTCGATCTCATACTTGCCATCTAGCGACCCCTCAATCGCCGGAAGCTGCAGATAACACAATGGTAGTGGTAGTAACCGTGATCGTTGCCTTGGGTCTGCTTATTGTGATTGCCATCTGGTGGAGAAGAAAGTATGTACATTTGAACACGTTCCTACACTGACGTATGTGCTAACCCATTGTGTTAGGCACGAAAGACACGAATGGGACGCCCAAGGACCCAGCCCCCGCAGTCCCTCGCTGAATCGATTCTCTGAAATGGAACTCTCGGTGAGGTCATCCGACTAATCTGCTCATCAGCAGAGAGCCGCATAGGCCAATTGCGTGATGGCACGACACGCGTCTTCCTCGCTATTACTTCCTTCATTTTTTAGTTTTAGAGTCATCGTCATGCCTCACGATCACCTATCGCTTGCCGCCTCTGCCCCTCCTTTTTGTCTGTACAGTGCAAGCGCGTGCAATAGAACATCGCTCATTAAGCGTGAGCGATCTTCCCGATCTGATGCCGCTTCCCAACAGCCAGACTCTTTGATGAGTGCGCATTGACACTTACGGTGGTACTTACACGCGACGTGGTCATCCCGTACATTCCGCTTCCACAGGCCATCCTGTTACTCTCACCGGCCATCCGTGGGGTTCTCCTTGTATTCCCTCGGCTTGCTCTGGACATGCTGTAGCACATCCGGGTTTCTGTTAGCCAACATAAGTAGCCTCCAGCAGCGCCCTCTTCCTGCAATACACCTCAACGTAAGAGACACCTCTTGTACGCTCTCCTTGCTCTTGACTGGTGCCACATTGCTTTCATACTGACCCTAGGGCACTCTGCACCTCACTTGGCAGCACAGCAGGCAAGCTAACTTGACAACAATGAGCACATTCAAGCCGACCGCAGACACTGCCAACCGACCGGTGAACGAGAAGTTTGTCGGCTCCTTCGAAGATGCCGCGCAGAAAGTGACCGGCCCTGAGATAGCCAAACTCACTCGCGACGCTCTGCGGGATGAGAAGCACAGGGCCCAAGAAGAGGGCGACCTCTCTGCCTACTACACTCAGCAGGCGTGTCATGTAGTAGGCGTGTGTCTAACCTAAGGTCTATCTGAAACTGATGGTTGTTAGGCCGCAAGAGTGCCCTGAATGTGAAGGGCAGCGACGTTTCGCAGACCGAGTGGAACGCCAAGGGAGACTACTTCGCCAAGGGCGATGAGAAGCACATCCAGGACCAGAAGGCCAAGGAGAACAATCCCAGCAATGACCTCTTCTGGATCCGGAGGCAACTGGACCAAGGATACCAACGAGGCCGTCCGTCTTGGCCAAGAGATCCTGGACAAGGAAAGGGCTGGTGGCTCAGTCCACTCAGCCTAAGTCAACTCTTTTTTTGTTACCCCTTTTGGGCAATTTCCTCTATAATTTCCCAATGCGTTTCCTCATCTTTCCTTTCCGCTTTCCCGCCAAATTTAAAGTCACGTACAATTAATCGGTACCGATCAGTCACCGGTCCGGCAAGGCACATGCCGGCGAAGCTGCCATAGGGCAAGTAGGAATAGAAGAATTAATAAGATTTCTTTTTTGTAACAAATTAATCGTCACAAAATTTAAACATGGAGACGCCGACCCGATCCCCAGCACGCAAAGCGATGTCGCTGGGCGGGCTGGATACCTCGACGGATCTTCTCTTGGGCGGCTCGCCTGCTCCATCTTCGGCGGCAGCGGCCGCTCCGGCATCGAGCGAGCTCACCCTCTTTGCGGAATCGCCTGCCTTCGATGAGGCCGCTCGTGAGGAGACCTTGCGCAGCATCAAACGACATCTCCTCCAGGCTTCGCGGGAGCTCGCGTCGAGGGGACTCTACGCGGCATCTAAGTGGGCAGTGGAGCAGGTCTTGGGGATGGGCGAAGAGGACGAAGGTGAAGACGAACAGCAGGAGAAGGAGGAGGACAACAACCAACATGTCCTTCACGACATCAATGCAGTGGAAGAACGGACGAAGGAGAAGAAGGAAGAAGCGCGGCTTCTGCTGGCCAAGAACCACTTTGACCTCAAGGACTTTGGCAAGGCCGCTCGCGCGCTAGAGCCACGGAATGCGCTTGACGAGACTGATACCTCCGAACTGTCCCTGAGGTGAGCCTGCTTTGTGAATGTACATTCACAGTGATGATCGTTACTAATCCTCTTAACCTCACCAACATGCAGAGCATTCTTCCTCTCGTGCTATTCGCTCTATCTCGCAGGGGAGAAGCGCAAAGAGGAAGAGAGCGCGGAACTGGCAGGTTAGGATCATCCCCGACAAATGTTGATGCATCATTATCTCATCCCTTGATGTTTTCTATTCCAGCTGAAGGTGCTACCGTACGCAATGAGAAGCTGAGCCTGATACGACGACGACTCGCCTCGCGGTGTGCTATGGGGTCTTTGGATGGATTCTGCTACTATATGTACTTACCTTTTCATCGGTTTCAGCCTTTTTGATGTCTATTCACATGTCGTGTACAATGTTACCCTAGATACGGTATTGTGCTACGGGAAGAAGGCCAGTTTGATAAAGCGCGCGACATGCTGGCCGAGTCAGTGAGGGCATATCCGTGGAATTGGAGCGCTTGGCTCGATTTGGCCGCTTTGCCATCACTCTCGTGGGAACACATCGCGAATCTCAACTTGCCTCGTCACATCATGAGGTACATCTTTTGTGATGAGTGCTGTATCCGCATTGCTAAGCCGATGCCGTTGTGCTCTGCAGGGACTTTTTCTATGCTCAAGCCTGCCTTGAGTTCCAGCAGATCGGAGGGTGTCTGCGAATATATGATGTGCTGACTTCTTTAGTGTTCCCTCAATCCAACTTCCTCTTGGCTCAGCGAGCGATTGCAAACTACCATCTTCGGGGTACATTCACGTGGTTCCCAACGTGCCCTGAGCACGCACTGACAGTCACTCAATAGAATTTGAGGAAGCGGAAGCTCTCTTCGAGCAACTGGAAAAGCAAGATGAGTTCAGTGTAGACTACATGGAACACTACAGCAATGTTCTCTATGTAAAAGAGAATCACGCCAAGTTGGCCATGCTAGCGCACAAGGCCCACACCACTGACAAGTACAGGGAAGAGACCTGCTGTATCATTGGTGTGCCTCTGTCTCTCCTCTATTTTGATGGGAAATCCCTTACAGAGTGCTTGCTTGTACCAGGCAATTACTACGCGCTGAAAGAAGAACACGAGAAGGCGGTGCAGTACTTCTCTCGGGCAATCAGACTTAACCCAAAGTTCGTGCCTGCGTACATTCTCATGGGCCACGAGTACATGGAAATGAAGAACATACCTGCTGCTGTCCGATCCTATCGCAAGGCCGCAGGTACTCTTGTCTTCCCCTTGTTACCCTGCCAGTTGGGCTGCTTTCTCATCACTCGTCGACTCGTGCGACCACAAAGAAATCAACAGCCGAGACTATCGCGCCTGGTACGGGCTAGGCCAAACCTATGAACTGCTCAAGATGCCACACTATGCCATCTACTACTACCAAAAGGGTGTCACTCTACGGTAGGAGCAACCTTCTTGAATTAACTTCATCAGTATGTTCTCATTGCTGTTTTGTAGACCGTATGACGCACGTATTTGGTGCGCTTTGGCTGCATGTTATCAACAAGTCGGGCGAGTTAATGAGGCCATCAAGTGTTACGAAAGAGCGGAGTCCTACTCAGAAGGCGAGGTGCGTTCAACTTTCTCTTACTATACTTATGAAAGCACAGTGCAAACTATGATCATACCAGGCGATCGCGTTGAATGCGTTGGCCATTCTCTACCACTCTCTCGGTAAGCGGGATCATGCAGCGCACTACTATGCAAAGAACCTGCAGCGAAGAGACAGCGAACAGGTATCGCTCCGCTAACCCAAGACCCCAAGTCAAGTGGCCTAACCGGTGTGGCACACACCTAATCAGCATGAGGGTCCCGATACGAAAGAAGCTCTGCTTTACTTGGCTCATTATTGGAAGGACAAAGGCAAGATGGCAGCCGCCGAGGAGTACTGTAGACGCCTTTTGGATTTTGCCGGCAAGGTACGCCTGTGTCTCACGTTTAAGGCGAGCGGCTGTTCTGAATGTATAACATCACTCCAGGAAAAAGAAGAAGCAAAGGCCCTACTTCGAGAGATTTACAGCACACAGGCTGTGCATGAAGAAATGGGTCTCAATCAGAGTATGGATGATGAGGACGATGGTGATGAAGATGAAGAAGTTGGGCGATGAAAAGTTGTACATCCCGGTTTTCATTTTTTACATCAATCAGAGGAAGTTACGGCTGCTGGGCGTACCGAACCACTTGCTCCAACACCAACGGGATGTTGCCCTCTGTAAGCTGCACGATTTATGTCAGATCAGTATCAGTCACCGCACTGGAGGGCTGCTGCGGCATGACGGAAGGACACCTCACCTTCAGCTTACCCTCGGAGCTAAGATGCGCAAGTGGGGTGGATATTCTACACAAGAGGAAGGCCGAGAGCGAGATTCTAAATAAGGAGAAGAAGTGCTCTTCCAAAGCACGTAGTATTCCAGGTCGCACCTCGGCCAGACCTGTGATAGATTGTCAGTGCTCCAGTATGCGTGTTAGGGGAGGACGAAGCTACCTTCTTCCTCTTCGTATAGGTTCTGCTTGTTCTCAAGCATCCTTGAGAAGGATGGTACAATTAGCGCGTGACAGAATCCTCATCAAACGATGTAACGTACGTGGTTGCAAGTCGGTGCATGTCTTCAGCTGGGATCGTGAGCTTGATTGTCTTCAGTTCAGGTATGTACTCAGGTGCCTGGTAAACCAATCCCAAGACTTGCTTATTTTGTTCCTCACGCTCCCCTGAATAGCGAACTAAGTTATTGATTGCCGTTGAGTGAGGTGCATGTCAGGCCGCACCTGGAGAGCTATTTGTTTGTTCGCTCGTGCCCCACATCGCGGCTATGCGTGCTAAAGCATATGGAGTGAAAGAGAGTGGACTAGTCCTGCAATCAAACTGGTGCTGAAACCAGGAAATAAAGGCGTCTGCAGCGTTTTTGTTTGCTCGTATCAACAGCACTGGATACAGTGGCTCTGCTGATATAATATTAGTCTTGAGGATGTAGTGTGCAATACTAAAATCCCACCTGTGCCTTCATCTGTCCTCTCTTGTCGAGAGCGGAGAAGTATCACCTGCAGCAGCGGTCGTTCTTCGGGCACTCCTTCAACTGTTTGATTAAATCAGATGAGTTGCCAAAGTGAACAAACGAGTTTGCTACGCACCTTCTGTGGATTGTATACCCACCACGAACGCGTACACTGGGCCGCATTCTTATGATGAGAACGGATCATCGAACAAAGGAGAACTCATCAGTGATCACCAAACCCACGTCATATCCGGGACGGGTGGTAGTACCCTGCAGCCGCGGAAGCGCATGTATAGCGGAAAGGAAGCGCCAACGCTGCCCCACTGTTCTCTGACACTCAACGGTCATGTGGCTGCCGAGCGACTCAGCATAGTGTGCCAGGCGTGTGTCCTCAAACGCTTGCAACCGCGATGCTCGGTGTGTGCTCCACGTCTTGCCCGCCACGTCTGCACGAATTTTTTAAGAAACAAAAATATTCACATTTTGCCCATATAAGAAGTAATTCAAATTATTATATCGATTTTATTTATAATTATAATTATTAATTTATTCGACCTTGGATGCGACGCAGATCTTTGGCAGATTGAGGAATGGTAGTCTGCTGGGTCGTCAATGTGGCTTCATCGTCTCGTGTGTTGCCATTCCCTTCAGCATCAATTCGTTTGCGTTTCATCTTTCATGAAAAACGGACAAAAAAGCAAAATGGCGCCAAGTTGTTCGTTGTTTGTTTCTTTTTTGTTTTCTTTGTTCAGTATTAGGAAAAACATAGAGAAATTGCTACATACAAGTTCTTGATGAGAAGAATCATCATTCCGGAAGGGACTCGTAGAGCTGATGCAGCCGCTGGATGATCGCTGGGAAGGAGGGCCGATCCTCGGGGTTCTGCTCCCAACAGTCGCGCATGAGTGACGCCATCGCGTCCGGAGTGCCGGAGGGCACTTGCAAGCGAAGTCCTGTGCAATACCCAACAAGGCAATGTGAGTAAAAAAACACGCACAAGAAGCGAACACAAGTGAAAGCTCGACCTTGCGAGGCTACACGAAGTGCAATCTGAAGAAGGGGCTCGTCTTCATAAGGCTCCTTCGCCGTGAGTATCTGGATGAAGGGCGCGCACAGATCAGCAAGAAGCAGCAAAAAGAGGAACCCAAAGGAAGTGCTCACCTCCCACATGAGGACACCAAAGGAAAAGGCATCGGACTTCTCAGAGTACTTCTTCTCTTTGATGGATTCTGGGCTCATGTACTTGACAGGACCAAGTGATGATTTGGTCTTGCCGTAGTTCGCGCCCTTCTCTTTGAGACGGGCAAAGCCGAAGTCGCCGACGAACACACTGTATTCCGGGCCGATCATAACGTTCCTTGCCGCTATGTCTCGATGGATGACTCCCTCACAGTGCAAATGATAGATTCCTAATGAGTTTAAGTTAATATCTTTAAACCGTTGATTCTCACTAAGGTGCGGGCATACCAGCAGCGGCATCACGAGCAATGCGCGCCTTGACCTTAATGGGAAGCTTCACAGCTTTCTTGCCACGTAGAACGCTTTCGAGACTGCCCATGTCGCAATACTCTGACACCATGCAAAAGTTCGGTGCCTTACTGCACGCTCCTACAAAATTGACCACCTGTGCCAGGAAGCAAGAAGGATGAGACTGAATGACCTTAGCTTTTGTTGGAGACGACTGTACGTTGGGATGGTTTGAAAGAAGCTGAGCAAGAGCGGCTTCTCTTCGGAACTCCTCTACCGTCTCCATGTTGAACCAATCGAAATCGTGCAGCTTTTTGATTGCCACGACTGCTCCTCGCCAAGTACCCTAATTGAGAATG
>CDEZ01020673.1:0-27442 GCA_000826365.1 Acanthamoeba royreba
GTCTTCTTGCGCGATCGCTGGTGATGAAAGAGTACGTCTGGAAAGGACGTAAGGTCTAGCACGTGCACGTCGCCATATCGCTCGTCTCCATTCGCCCCGCCGATAACGTACATCCTCTCTCCTACTTGAGTGGCCGTGTGTCCAGACCGGCCAGACGGCGCTTGGCCCAGACACTGCGTCTTGTACCACATCATGGTCTCTGTTTTATTATCATACTAGGAGTTAGGGATACTTCAATCCCGATTGGGCATGTGCTCCGTACCGAGGTTGAGAAGAGAAAGGTCGCTTGAGTAATTGTACTCACTCGTCAAGCCGCCGAATACGAAGAGCCAATGTCCTTCCTTTGTCGCTGAGTGGGCGTATCGAGCAACAGATGACGAATCCAGGGTTTTCTCCCTCTCCCAGCTCCTCGTTCCTGTGTGCAAATAGGACGTTCAATCAAGATGATCAATTGCAACGAGGTTGGCGATTAGGGTACCCGTGTGCAGGACGTGAACATCTGAGTGCACCGTGCCCGGCTCTGATTTCCCTCCGTAGACCACAATGTGTTTTCCCACGCAGGTTGCAGTCATATGTGTGCGTGGAGTCAGTACGTTTGGAAGAGATAGTCTCTGCCATATAAGAGTCTGCAGCTGGATTGTCAGCATGTGGACTCATTGCAGATATCAGGAAAGATGATGCACCTTGGTATTGAGGACGAAGATGCCTTCTAAGTCTCCGCTGAATATATACATATCGGTGTTCACGATCGCGGCGCTATGTCCCTTACACCTGCCGGGAGTTTCGCCTGCCTGCTCTGCTCTTGTCCATACCAAGGTCCCTGGATTCATTCACGTATTGTGAGCTGTGGTAATGGACAGATTGCAATTTCTAGATAGTGGGTTTACGTGTGTCAAGTATGTATAGATCCTGTGAAACTATCTCCCCCTGCTGACCTCCAAAAACGAACAGCCTGTCTTCTGTGGCGCAGCACGAGTGACCCTGTGTCTGAATGATCAGTACAAAGTCGTTCTCGGTCTTGGCACGTCTTTTGCTCGGAAGATATACCTGAAGAGCCTCCGGAACAGATCCGGTAGTCTGTGGTTGGTACCAGACGTTGTCCCGCGTGTCAAAAGCAAGGAGGCCACTGCTTTCGTTTCCTCCTACAATATAAATAAGTTCCCCCACAGCCGCTGCCGCGTGTCTGCGTTGGGAGAGTAAGGATGCGGTTGTTCACCGTGTGTTCAATCGGGGTGTACCGGAATAGATAAGGCGGTGGATGGCATTGCACGAAGCTATCTCTTCGGCCAACTGCATCCTTCTTGCTGGCGCCTTTTAGTGTCACCTCGGACCATTGCAATCCGTTCTTCTCGCCACCTGTTGCCACATTCATACGTTAGGGTGTGGCTACGCTAAGATCTGATATCGGCGGATAGGTACGAAAGATCTTGTAGCCCTGCGTATGGTCTTGGTAGGCATTCTTAAGAAAGAAGTTCTTCCAGCGGCACTTGCGAGAAGTGGCTTGTGGGTGAACCCTGCGTAATAGAGTACAAGACCACGACCAGTGGCGCAGCCAGTCTCGGTATACCTCCTTCCACAATTTGCTCTATTGCGCAGATGTAAGTTCATTGGCCAACAAATCGATGGAGGCCGACAAACAGTACCTCGTCCGCGATCGTCTTCCATCGCTTACATACCACAGCCACTGTCATCAACTCACGTGGGCCAAGATACAAGAAGATTCTGCGAGTCTGAAATGAAGGTTAGACCGGGCGTAATCATGAGAACCGAGCGTAGCACGCACCAAATCTTGGGAAAGGCTTGCGTAATCATAAAGCTTTGTACAATTGAGCCATTGAGATTGCTCTGTGTTCTGCTGCTCTGGCTGGACTTGGAGGATCTTCTCCGCCATCTCGCCATACTCCTTGGACACATCGGGACTGGCCACCATCATGTTAGTTAGCATTCCAACACTTATGTCTGAAGTGAAGTACTTGACACGCAGATAAGATTCAGTTCTCGCTTTATCAAATCCTGTGTTCGTTCCCAGCAATAGTCGAGCGATATCGACAGAGCTGCCTTCTATGTGACCCTCTTGTATCAAGTAGCTGATACCTGGCAGGAATAATCAGCATAACCAGAATAAGGTGGGCAAAGGCACAATACCTTGAGACGCTTCAACAGTGTTGAAAAGAGAAACGCCCCTCTCAAACGTGTATCGGAGTCGATGAAGGTAGCTTTCCTTCCAGTTCGTTGATGGCTTTTCTCTGAGCGATGGCCATCTGCTCACGTATCGCTCCCTCCACAAAGAGGAGTCCTCTGAAAATGTTTTCCAGGTTCGACAAACCTACACTTACAAGTTAGCAAATAGACTACTCAAGATCAGGTGGGGTGACTGACCTGAGCAAGAGTCAATAGATCACGCAGTCCAAGAAAACTGCAAACTCGAGACATGTAGCTCGCCGGGAGATCCTGCATCATGACACAAAATGAAGGGTGAGGAACTCGTTCTTAGGGCGGATTCTCGTCTGACCCACCTGCCACGTTTTTACGTTCTTCCACAGCTTCTCTCGCTCCAAGCGAACTTTCTCACGGTACTTCTGCAAACTCTGGGGAACTATGTGAGAATGGCTGGGTGTTCTATACTTAAGATGCAATTAGTACCTCCTGCACAAGCTTGCAATCCACAAAACCAGTATCACTGGCTCTTCGTTTTCGAGCCTCCTTTTGCAACTTATCATCAATAGTGAGATCGCCAGTGGTCCGCGCCAGTCCGGGGCGAAGAGTATCATTTGAGTCTCGATTAGAGACCTGACCTCTACTCTCGTCATCTTCGCCTTTTCGACTAGGCGATGAAAGAGGGGTGATTCTGATCTCGGTACTCGATGAACGGGAATGTGTGCCTGTGTTTGCTCGCTTACTCTCCTCTTCCTCGCCATCAGTCGATTCTGTTATGGAGATGGGGCTCAGGAATCTGCTCTTTTCGATCTCTTCTCGCTTGTCTCTGCGCAGGATGAGCCTTTCCTCGAGCACTGCGAAGATATCACGCTTGGAAGACTTGAGTTGACGAACGGAAGCCGATTTTTGCTGCAGGAATACCAAAGTGAGCTGACGTGTATGATAGGTGACAACGAAAGAGGCATAGCTTACCTTCTGTACAACGAAACTATCATCAGACTTGAGATCTTCATCCTTCGCCTTCTTGCCTTTGCTGTCTTCCTTCTTGGATTTCTTCTTTTTCTCAGCAAGGCTGATCCTGGCCTTCTCGAGACTGCTGAGGCTAACGCCTTTCTGCAGAGGCTTGTTTTCCCTCGACTTGATCGCTTCATTCGTCCCACTCTCATGTGAGACGGAAAAGATTGGGCTTGACGCCTCCGCAGATCGAGATAGTGCTTCCAGTTCGGCGAACTTCTTGTTTTTCTTCTTGTGCTTCTTCTTGTCCTGTTTGAACTGACTTGTATCCTCCCCGTCGTAACCACTTCCTGATACCTTTACCGCGGATTCTTCCGTCGGTTCCTCTGACTCGTCAGGCTCCTCTTCGGATGCGACGTCGTCACTGTTGGTGTCATCCTCGGCACTGCCTCCTCTACTGGCACTACTGGAGGAGCCCACCTTGCCTCCCTTTTCATCCTCTCCATCATTGCTCTCTTCGCTGTCGTAGTCCCCTGACTCCCCCGCTGGTGGTGTCTCGTTGGTTGGCGTATTGTTGTTGTTGTTGTTGTGTTCTGTCCCCTGCTTCAAAGTCTCACTGCGTCCTCCCTCCCCTTCATGCCCCGCAGCCGGTCGTGCAGGGACCTGCGTGTAGGTCCTATCCTTGGCCTGGCCACCACGCACACATCAACATGTGTAAGATATTTTACACATAAAAAGGAAATTATTTCAGATGTTGCAAACTGCTTTTGAACAATTTAAATAAATTACAAATAATAAAAAGAATAAATAAAGAAACGAACCTTGGTACTGGAGGAAACCACAACGGGGAGCTGATTATGAGTCTTACGCACCGCGCCTACGCTCTCCTTGCGACCGGCCCAGGACGTGACGAGGCTGGGCGGGGCCGAGGGAGATCGGTACCGGTTCGAGTCTATCGCATCGGCCGCTACGCGCTCGTGCTGGGGTAAGCGATGATCGCCTGGACGATTGACTATGGTTCTCGCGCTGGCGCCGTTCGGGTCGTCTGTGCTGCTGCCCTGTGCTGGTAACTGTATCTCTACCCTCCTCGGGGTCAACGTTCGAGGTGATGATACTTCCTGCGGCGTAGCGGCGGCGGCCGGCGGCAACGCCGGCTGCACGTCTGAGCTGCCATCGCCAGCCTCAGTTCTATTCTTGCGCCGTTCCCGCGCTTTGTCCTTCTCCTTGTCCCGGGTCTTCTCCTTCAGCCTGGTGCCCTTGTCCCGCTGAGACAGGACGACAAGGCCGCTGCTGATGCTGAGAGGCTTGCCGCTGGCGCCGCCGGACTGTCGCAGTTCCTTGTCCCCCTTCCTGCTGTCCTTCTTCTCCTCCTTGCCGCTGCTGCTGCTGCTGCTGCCCTCTTCCCTCCTGCTACCTTCCCTCTCGTGGTCCCTCTTCTCCTTCCTCGGCTCCTTGTCCTTCCCTTCTTTGTCCTCCTCCCTTTCCTTCAGCTTCTTCTCTTTCTTCTGCTTCTTCTCCTTGCTGGTCTCCTTGTCGTCCTTGTGGCTCCTGCTGCTGTTGCTGCCGTCCTCGCGGCGGCTGCGAGCCGACCGCGCCGATGTGGATCCTTCCGCGCGCTCTCGCTCCCGTTCGCCTCGCGACGGTATCTTCCGCAGAGACAGGTTCTCATTCCTCTCACGCTCCTTCTCCTCGCGATGCCTGCTATCCTTCCTGTCCCGCTCTTTCCGATCCCGATCGTGCTCTCTGCTGTCCCTGTACTTCTCCTGGCCATCCACAGGCCGGTGACCCTCTTCGCCCTTGGAACGTTCGCCGTCTCCTGCAGTACGCTTATCTCGTCTCTCTTTGCTGCCTGATGAAGATGTCCTTCTGCCCTCCATAACCTCCTGTATCTGCAGCTCCAGCTGCCTGACTCGTTGCTCACTTACCTCAAGCAAGCGGCTGCCGTCTGCCTCGCCCTTCTTATTTCTCTTGGAGTAGCCGTGCTCCGAATCATCCTCACGTTCGTCATCTGATAAGGCTCTACGAGACGTGGAAGCCTTCTTGCCTCGCCTATACCCCTCGTTCGGTCTGCGTATAGAGGAGCCACTCCTGTGCATCATCTTGGCCTCTCGCAACGACTCGACAGATGGAGTGCTAATAGAGGCAGCTCTCGTTCGTGTGACTGGCTGAGGTGACCGTGTGGAAGTTGACGCATCCATCACAGGAGAACGAGACGCTCCAGTGCTAAGGCTCAGGGATGAGGGCTCCCCGAGCCCTGCTCCAATCGAGTCTCGCTGATGTGTGTCCAAGAATCCATCGAACTCGACGCTCGGCGTAGATGTCGTTGTCGATGTGGCCCCCTCTGGCGCTTCTGAGTTGCCCAAGGCAAGCCTGAGCTGACTTGACATATTCCTCTGAAGGAGAGGTGGAGCAATTCACTGCCTCAGGAACAGCTGGTCCTCTCCTTTATGAGCTGTATGGCTCTGCAGCTCCTCGTGCAAGCTGATTCACCTTTCCAGTGCCGACACCCTAAGGGCCTCGCGCGAGGGGGTATACGCGAAGTGGAGTGACGAATCCTACCACACAAGCGCCCCTCCCGACCTCCACTCTTGCCCAAGGTCCGCAACACCTTTCCTCATACCACTCATTTCGTGTCCTTATCAGGTATTCTTCCTTTTATGCTAATTGCTCATTTCTCCAATAGGCTTTCAAAGATCTCAGGTCTCTTCTCCTCTAAGAAAATAAGAGAAACTCACAAAAGCAAACAACGTACCCAAGCTCTTCATGTCCGGCGCGGCTCTTCTTCTTTGAGCTCCCATAGACCTATCCGGTTCCTTCCTATAATTACTTGCAGCCCCTTCTGTTTGGTGGGCCGAACTTTCTTTCCAAACCGTATTTTCTCTCCGCTTGAGAGGATCAGGAGGACCACCGCCTCCCTCTCGATGGTGTGGCCACGTGCGGTCCCTTTTTCTGCTTGATGGCCACTTCACCGGTGACCGTAAAGGTTTCCCCGAAGGCCGAATACTACGGACGACTCTGCCTTACGAGTACCCGAATCCTCCGCTTGCTTATGCAACATAGTTATGTGCAAGCTGCTGATATGTGTATAACAGTTGTGGGAGCGCAAGACCCGAGAGCAAGAGATAATCACGGCATGCTCCGTCTTACGCATAATGGCATTTGTGTCAGCTCACTTACATTTGACTCTTTCCAGAACTCGTTGTTGCCATTCAATTACATGGCGATGCTGAAAATATCAAGAGAACTGCCAGTAAGCAGGGCGCTTCAGTCGAATGGAATGAGGTGTTTGAGTTGTACGTCATCATACCCTTGCATGCCACGCATGAGTTCAGCACACTTATCTCGCAATGATTATCAGCGACATCACCTCGCCGCAGTTCACGTTTTCGCTGAGCCTCTGGAGGAAGAAGGCTGCCCGATCGAAGATGTTGCGTGAATTCACTTATCGGCATGATAATACTACCGATGAATGGAAGATAGAGGGCTGGCACTATTTCCCAGGGTCCAAGCCGGGAAAGCTGACGCCAAGTGTGCTGCTGCGTATTCACTATCAGGTATTTTCAAATAGTCAACTTCTCTACCTTTCAGCAGTGTGATTAATATATTCCTAATTCAGCCGACCAAAGTTTTTGGAATCGACATCGACAAGTTATATCAAAGGAAGAACAACATTCCCATGATCTTGCAGGCCATATTTGACTATCTTGAGACCACAGGTTATATCTCTGTTTGCGTTTATCTATCTGCTGTACTGATTGTTCCTTGCAATTAGTTCCTGCGCTAGGAGATTTCTTCCGAAGCTCACCACCTGCGTCTGATTTGCAATTACTGAACTCCTGGGTTTCAGCGTACGACAAAGGTGCGTTTAGTTTGATGTTCCTCGAAAATCGCACACTGAACTCAACTTGCAACAGGGTTGGACAACACTGTAGACCTGTCGCAATGTAAAGTGTCTGGAACTGTCCGTTTGCTACTGACTCAGTTCTTACGCGAGCTTCCTGATTCACTGATTCCCACGCGCTACATGTCACAGTTCCTTGATGCTAATGGTACGTACGCGTCTTTCAGTCGCTGCTGTCATGTCAACTAACACTGCTGCCAGCCAAGGAAAGTATTGAGGAGAGACAAAACAGTCTTACCGAGCTTGTTCGCAGCCTCCCTCTCTCCCGACGGGAGTGTCTTCTGCACCTTCTCCTCGCTTTCAAGTTTGTGCAGAGAAACTCAAACTCCACCAAGTAGGCTGTCCTGTCTTCTATCCTTGATGCTGGATGCTAACGCTTTCTTGTTCTTGCACAGCGCGTTGCTGAAGGAGAACAGAAAGAGGTCCGGCATCTACGTAAGTGCATTCATCCTTTAATCGTTAAAAATAGAGCGTTGCCTTAACAATACGTACTTTTATAGGCCACGATGCCAGCCATCAGCTCACTTAAGGAACCCTACGTGCCATGGGGGTTCTATTTCGGCAACTACTTGTTGTTTCCTCCCAACTTCAAAGATCAAGTACGAGTGAGGTGTGCCCTTGAACTGAAAGCAGGAGTCTCACCTCCATTTTCTGTTGCAGGATCTGTTAAAGAAATTGCAGGACACCACGCAGTTTCTCTTTGATCACTTTTATGATATTGGCCGGGACCTGAATAATGTTCAAGAGTCCAATGGCCACCTCGGGAACGATATCTCAGGCATGGAGGCTTCCTCCGAATCTCCAAGCATCAAACTGACGGCGAACGATCCGGAATCCGCTCTTGATTCGAGATCTAGCTTGCTAGCTGATAATAACTCTACTCCTCAAGTCGTAGTACACGCAGAGCGCAACCGGGAGAATGAAGTTAACGCTCCACAAGAGGCAAGAGCCGCAAAGCCAGCAAACGTCACTATGAGTGGAACCTTCTTGCCAGTGTCAGAGAAGCCTAAGGCCAATGGAACTGACAAATCGAAGAAGGTCAGCGGGCAGAAGCGGAACAAATCGAAGAAAAGCAAAGAGCACATAGTGTCGTCTACCATGCTCAAGTTACATAACGCACCCCACGCAGCACTGGCGCAGGAACACATGCTACCCATGACACCACAAGAGAAAGAGAGCAACATCATCGCCCTGATCGAGGAGAGGCGTAAAGCTTCGAGGAAGCGCGACATTAAGAAGAGATACGATAGCGACGAAGATGACACAAGCGGTAGTACGGAGGTCGGTTCAATGACAACAAACGAGGGAGTTAGTGAGAAAACGCGCAGGCGCTCCTCCACAACAGCCCCGATCAAACGCGCCACTTCTGTGAAACTCAAGAATGGTCTAGACAAAGCGAAGGAGACCAAACCACGCAACAAACGACGGCCCTCACTCCCAGCCATTCCGCTCTCGTTATCTCATGGCACCTCTCCCACCACCTCTCCCGGAAGACGACCATCGCCTCTTTCTCCCCTTTCGTTGTCCATACCACCATATCCGCTACATCAAACCGCTGCCAGCGCTCCATCAAGCCCCTTCTCACCGATCAAGCGAAAGGACAAGAAGACCCCTCGCTGGGAACGTACCTCTCTTCCGTCATCGCTTACCTCCTCGCCAAGGACCAGCTTTATCTGCCTAGGTTCAGCAAGATCGCTGAATGCAGAAGAAGTGGCAAGGGCACTACAGCGAAAGTGTAGCGAGAGCAGCAGCGAAGAGGATGACGCAGTGCAGACGGACAGCGAGGCCAACACAGCCTCGGATACCGCCAGCGAAGAGGATATTGATCATGACGCTCAATCCTTCCACGACGAAACGCGGCCAATCGCCCCCGCTCTCCTCGCGCTGACACCTGAGGAACGCAGTAAGAGGCTGGGCTTCAAGCGCAGTGAACGAGCACGGGGCATGCCTCGCTTGCGAGCATCAAGTGGCAGCGAGCGGCACGTATCGTTCTTTGCTGAAGAGTTTCACACAAAGCAAGATGTACATAAACGGAGGAGCGAGACATCTAATGAGAGCGATCGGACCAGCGACCAGCACGGGCAGATGTCGCCCTACGTACCAGGCTCTCCGCCGCCCTCTGTGGCCCGGAAGCGGCGACAATCGCTTCATGCTCCCTCATTATCATCGCTCTCAAACTCCACGCTCAGCTCCAACGCTGGCCGGCGCAAGTCGTTGACTTTGTCGCTGCCACAAGTGATCTCCACCCTATCTGCTTTAGACTCGTCTGTGTCCAGTTTACCAGCGAAAACGGAACCATCGAGCGGGCCGGAAGCTGGCGCTGAGCCGTCCGCCACTCCCGCAACAGCTCAGCTCCCTCCTTCTCCAGCTGACTTTATCATGTCTCTTCTGCTCGATCGGACTCCCCCATTATCCGCTTCGCCACCGATATCGGCCCTCGCGCAAGTGGTACCTCCTGGTAGTGAGTTAGATGCAAAGCTTTTCCGTCTGGATCCCCGACGGCCTACTTCCCTTCCGCCACAGATGACAATATCTCGACCACCATCAGAGACCGGTTCCAACTTCGATGACATACTGCGGTACTTCCAGGCTCTCATTGATGCCCACTCCCGTGGCCAGGCTATCGAGGAAGAAGCCATGCAGGAGGCACGCCGGCGACGCTCAGCTCGACTGGTGTCCCAGGCTCCTGCGGCCACACACAAGGAGGATATCCCTATTCGGACCCGAAGAGGCGCAGTAGGGGAGCCACGTCGCCGATCAGCCAACTTGCCCTTTGGGACAGCCTCAGTGACAAGTACTGCAGAGCACGCTCAGGGAAGAGAAAATACAACAAACGCATCGGGCGGCGATACAGGAAATACCTGCGCCACAAGGGCCAACGAGCTTGCTGAGCACTCGCCCCAGAAGAATACAACTTCCGCAGTAGACGAACGGCAACTAAGGGAGATTGGCACAGAGGATTCGGTCGGTGAGAACAGTAACGAGCTCATCGTCAAGCCGCGCGAGCGACGGTAGCTGCTTCGGGCCAGGAGGTTTGTTGTAACATTTCCTTTCGCTTCAACCTATTTATTACTGCGAGAGAGCGACTCATTGCCACCAGAAACTCACACTGAAGCTTAAGGACAAAGATCGAACGTAATGCCAGTGGCCTGAGAAGACACGGCATTAGCATGGGCCATTAGCAGCCAACGAGGGGATAGGGTCTACCCTTTGGGATGAAGAGTAGTTCGCCAGCTTGCAGGGTACACTCAAGGTAGGGAGCAGCAGCGAATTGTGGGTAGAAGTCCAGATTGGGGTTTTCCACATCAACCTGATCCGAAAGCTCATGAGCGTGGACACAACAACTAGCGAGAGGGATCCTCTATCACCTGTGAGGAATTCTTACGAGTGAAGTCAGCGTAGGGGTAGAGGCATCCCTGATCACGAGGGTGATAGATGCGAATATACTTGCTCCCCACCACCTGCGCCAGGCAGTTATGGTACGGGTCTTTGTGCAACGGGCTTACCGTCCCCTGCAAGGAATGCATCACGCCTTAAGGTTGTGGCCGCTCTCAGGTTTGTTTCAATATGTTTTAACATACCTTCGGTCCAAGCCATGCATGAGTACCGTAGTAGTCGCCCCTGCAGGAGAAGCTTAGTCTGCGTGTTGGATTGATGTGGATGCAATCGAACTACCTGCCGAGCTTACAGAAGGGCGGGATCTCAAAGTCACCATGAAGCGCAGGTAACGCATCGAAGAGCCGATACTGTGCCAGATAGCCTATATGACCCTCTCCTGACCTCTCTCTTTCACTCTCCTCTTAGTTGTATGATGGTGAATCGTCAGCTCAAGAATTGCACAAGAAAACGACAGGCTGTTCCGTTCGCAGGTGCTCACGTTCAAATCGAGCGGCATCCAAGTTTTCGCAACGAGGGACCCCCTCGGCAGCGCCTCCACTGCCAGTCGAAGCCAGCGTGCGCACGAACGTGGCGGTGGGGCTGTACCGTCCGCCAGCACCTCGTGACAGTGGTAGCGGCCTTCTCATGAACTGTTGAAAAATGTTTGTGAAACGCAATTGATTTCATTTTTCGTTTACAGAGAGTGGCCATCACAGCAAGCTTACTTCTTCTTTGCCTTCTCAACCTTGGCCTTTTCTTCCTCGGCTTCGCGCTGGAGAGCCTCATAATCGAAGACAGGTTTAGGCTGAGTCGCTTGGTAGGCCCGGAACCAGTAAGGATCACTCTCTGCCTCCTGAGCGTAGCGAAGAATCGCTTCACGTGGGTCCACCTCTCTTTCAGATCCAGTCTTGGAAATGAGAGACTTCATCATGTGATGCGTTACCGAGCTGCCCACCTGGCCCCTACGAAGTTGTGTTAGTATCACATCATTAGCTGGAAATGATCTAGTGCGAGCACTTACTTGCGGCCAGTGGCACTAGAAATTGGTAAGTCCGGCTTGCGTGACTTGACAGGGTCCTGTCGATCCTTGAGCTTCTGCTTCTTCGCCGAAGGCGCGTCCTTGAACATCGGCAGAGCGTGTGGTGTGTGAATAGCAAAGTGCTGAATGCTATCGGATGGGTCCTTCCTCCGCTTCTGCTTTAGTGCCGATAGAAGCGCTCCCTTCGTGCTCTGTTCGGGATCGTAGTAAACGCGCGCCACGGCATCTGAAAGCGAACCGAATTAAGAATGGTAACTGCAGCGGGCATGCAGGATAAGTCATACCTCCACAGCCCACGACGATTTGGTTGATCCTTGGGTGCCAGATAAGGCGATTTACACTGCCGCCTGCTACGCCTGTTTGACGGAAATGGGATTAGCCATAATCCAGAATGAATAAGCTACGTAAGTACGAACCAATTTGTCGCACTTTATCACAAGTCTTTCTATCAAAGAAGACGAGCGACGCAGTGCCTTCGTCCTTCTTAACGCTTGTACCAGTCACGATGAACTGCTCATCAGGGCTGAAAATGACGTCTGTGTTCCCGAAGGAAACCAAGCAAGACATCATGTTGACGGGTTGTTTGAGGTTCCGCACGTCCCACACTGTAAAGTGGACCACGGTTAGTGAGAAGAGCCCAACAAATATTCTATAAAGAAGTGGAAGAATACTTTTTAGAGTATCATCCTGTGCTCGGGTAAGAAGCGTATAGCCATCACGTGAGAAGGTGAGGCAGGATATCTCTCCTGCGTGTGCGTTTCGTAGCAGCTGTTTGGGTCGGCTGTAAGGACCCTTTGTCGGCCATATCCACAGTGATCCATCCTGCAGATAACATGATGAGCAGGAGAAATGAGCCTGGAAAAAATGGAGCACGCATACCTCACCACTGGCGGCAATGAGAGAGCCATCATGAGAGAAAGCGCAACCTGTGACTGGCAGTCGTGTAGTGTTGCGCGCGTCCCTGAACTTAATAACAGTTTTCTGCTTTGTCAGATCATTGGGATCCCACAGTCGCACCGTGCTGTCTGCCGCCGACGTCATGAATGTGTTAGGATCCGTTGGATGGAATGCTCCTGTAGTGTTGGCAGTAAACGCATAGCAGTGAGAAGGATACTCTTGAGTGCACCCAAAAAGAGAGTAATAGGAACCTTGCGTTAGAGCAGCAACATGACCCTTGGTATTCGCCATGTCCAGCAAGTACATATCACCACGAACGCACTCGGCACTGTAAGTAGAATGAGTAAGCGTGCATTAAGTCTCAACAGCTTATGAAGCGGCTCGTACATCTCATGTCCATCACGCGAGTAGATCTTGGCTTTGGCGTTGCCCGTGGTAACGAGGAACTGATCACCGCTGATCGAGTAGGACAGTGAGCGAACTTGATGGCCCGAGTGAGGCTCCACGTCTCGGAATGAGCGGTGCGAGGCGTCCATGCCAGCAAAGTCCCAGAACCGCACGGTGTAGTCGTTCGATCCTGTCAACAGTCGCGCACCGCCAGGATCCAGCGCCATAGCAGTAATGGCCTGCCACAATGCAAAAAAAAAATACAAAGTTAGTGTAGGTCTTGTCAAGAAAAAATAACTTTTTAAAAACTTATTAAAGCAGTGATGGTCTTTAAATGTTTAATAAAACTTTAACGCTTGCATAAAATGGAGAGAAATAATAAACCAAATACAAATGCATCAACAAAAATAAAAATAAAAATAAAATACCTTAGTGTGGCCCTTGAGCTTGATCTCGTGCGAGATGGGAAGCACCTTGTCGTACTCGCTGCCTGCATCCTCCTCCTCGACTTCGATTTCCTCCTGCTCTTCGATGATGTGGGTCTTGGGCTTGGGTGGGCCGATGACGACGTAGCCTTTTCGCCCGAGCACGGACGAGGCGTCATCACTGATGATGGCCTTGCTGGCCTCGGCGATGGAGAGGCCGCTTTCGGTCTTGCCCTGTCCAGCCGCGTCGTCCTCATCGATGGCCATGTCCTCGACCTTGCGCTTGCGCACCACAGTCACCTTACGTGTACGGCGCGTTTCATCTAACTTTTCATGCGCATTGACCTTCTGCTTCTTGGCGCCGAAGGACTGCGGCAAGAACGATCGAAGAAGGTCATTATTACCCTCCTCGGAAGAACTGCCCCGCTTCATGGTTCCGTGTGTGAGTGAGGTAATTTTCTCCTCCACACAGACGAGGGAAGGATTAATTTATATAAAATGAAATTTGCGATTGCAGATTTGCAGAAATACAACAAATTCGGAGTTTGGAATATTCTTTTCTTTCGCCTTCTTTTCTATTTTCCTTTTATGAAATTTCAGAAATATTTGTGCGGACATCCATTCAGCGCCTACACGCCAGAGGACGCTCTGCGCTTCCTGCGGGATGAGAGTGGTGCAGTAGTGTCAGGATCCTCTGTTTTCGCCACGGACAGTTGCTGACTCAATCGAGCACTCCGCCTTCTTGTTGTCCTTGTGGTCTCCACTTCGTGCTTCACCTCCACTTCCATTTTGACTTTTGCTGCGCTCAGTCGACGCTCCCGCTTCACTCGCACTTTGATCGTCTTCTCTTCGTCCTCGCTCTCCGGCTCGGCCTTGATGTTTTTTTCCGATTTGACGTTTGAATCGGCAGCTAGCTGCTTGAACGACTTAAGTTCAGCAGCGAAGAGAATGCTGTGCGCCCAACCACAATTGTCACCAAAGTGATCCTTGAAGAACGAGGATATCTCGGCATAGAGAGCATCGGTCATGGATGCGTTTGCCTTTTTCTTCAGCGAAGGCATGAAGCGTTGTGCTGAAGGAAAAGGATGTCAGGCAAATGTGCACGATTTTCGAGATGATGAACGAACCTATCTGGCGAACATGAGTGTCTACGGGAATTGCATCCAGCTTGTCTAATGAAACTAGGCATACACAGTCGGCGACCTTCTTACCAACTCCCTGTACAAGTTGGAGTTAGGACAACGCAATATGACTATAGTTCGATGTGAATTCTACGTACCATCAGAGACGTCAACTCTTTTTGTGCCCTTTCGCGTGAAACTTCCTGCTTTCGTAGAGAATAGAGCCAGTCTTGCCCATTTCCCAGTTCTGTAAATGATCTGTAATGCACTGAACACGGCACCACGCAACGCAGCACAACGTACCCTCGTCTTCCTTCTCTAGAATCTGTTTGGCTGCAGTGGGAATGTATTTCGCTCGATATCCGAACATCATATCCCGCAGCACTCGTTCAGGGACTTCAGCTAGCGTTTCGAGCGTAGGAAAAGTATAAAATACCTTGTTAACCATCTGTTTACGGTAGCGTAAGTCTTAATACTTTAAGACATGATCGTGTGGCAGGAATAAAGTACCTCCTGTCCATTATATACAACCGCTTCGCCTATCCTTTCTCCATAACGATTACACAGAGCATTGACCATCTGTGTGATCCGTGCAATGTTGTTGTTCTGTGAGCAGATGAAGCTGAACTGCAATGGAAGGAGAACATGGATTAGCACTCTACCGCAACCTATGCACAAGGTCCAGTACCAAGCCTTCAACAGGGTCTACGCGAAGTGTCCTGAGACCTCGGAAACGCGCACACGAGCCTTTGAAGTGAGCAACGATCTTTGCTTCCTCCTGGCGTTCAATTGTCCAACTTTCCCATGCCTCACTCATAGACAAGTGAAGCTGGAAGTAGTCCCTAAGCAGTTCTCTCATAGTCTCCACCTTCGATTCATCATTACTATCGCCTGCGTTCGAAAGTCATTTCATTGTTTCAGCTTCTCTGATTTCGTGCTTTTCTCGATCGAAGTGACACCTACCTTCATCAGTCGAGTTAATGAACCGGAAGAGGAGCACCGAAGGATTCTCTTGATCCTGATGGAGAAAGAATACAGTTCGCTTTATCACGCCCGCCCATGCTTCGCGATCGTCCACTGTGAATGTACATTGCAAACTGTTGTAATCGAACTGCTCCACACATACGTGAAAGGCCATGATGAAGCTAACCTGTACACTTGCTCCAACGGAAGGCCTGACCTGACGGCAAGGTCAGTTCCAGGCGCAGTTCGTCCGGACTCTGCAACTGCAAGCGATGCCACTGCGGTGCCGCCACCGCAGCCCTCGCTCGCTTGGGACTACTCACATCTCCACCACCCGTCCCTTCTTCACCAACTCGTCCCGCAGACTCCTTGGAAGAGGAGGGAAGGGAAGAAGACAGGTCCTTCTCGGCCGATTTTCTCTTCATCGCTGAGGGACCGAGCCGCCAAGGAAGCGGACAAGCGGACAACCTGCGGAAGGTGACGTGGGGCGGTCTTGCAGACGCAGAAATAAGTATCGGGAGGTAACCGATGGGCGTACGCCGCTGGATGGTCGGTGTAGTCGGAAACCGGTTAAAGAAGAGTCCTCTGCGGCGCGGAAGAAGAGGAATAGGAGCAGGTGCTCGCACGCAGCGCATACGCACCCACTGCCAAATTCTACTGAGTGCGGTGTTGTTTCCGAAATGTTTCAAAAAATCAAAATTGTTTGGTTCTGACCAATTAGAATGGTCGTGTAGAGCTTTTTTGCCTTTGATGATACGTGCGCACCTGTTCCCTCTACAAGTTTGTACCAACTCCAGCCACGTAGAAGCGCTGCCCACGATGAAGAGGAAGGCGGAGAGCACAACGGCTGAGGGTAATAGCAAACAGGAGGCACGCCCCACTTCATCGCTGGGCAGGAGGGAGTACTGGCCGGTGGGCTACTCGTGCAAGTCCAACTCCAAGTGGGTCTCGGCCAAGCGCAAAGCCCTACTAAGCATGGGCCACACAAGTGCTAGTTCCTCGCGGTCATTGATCACAGTGGCTCTTACAGGGGAAGGACCGGGTTCTTCGTGCAAGCTTGTGGTTGGACTGCCGGGAAAGCAGAAGCTAGTAGGGGTGGTTCAACTCATTCGTGCTTATGTACAGGAGAGCGTTGAACTTGGCGAAGGAACCCAAAGACCGGCTGTGGATGTGGCCAAGACCAGCATGCACTTCAAGGTGACGTTGCCACTGATCAGGCAGGGCCT
Source organism: Acanthamoeba royreba (assembly GCA_000826365.1). Taxonomy (NCBI): domain Eukaryota; phylum Discosea; order Longamoebia; family Acanthamoebidae; genus Acanthamoeba; species Acanthamoeba royreba. Next base: position 16,449 of record CDEZ01020673.1, read on the forward strand.
GTGTCTGACGTACAGGGGCGGTAAGGTGGGGAGCAGAGAGTTCTTGGTTCGGTTCGAGAGCGCGGAGGATCTCGAAGAATGTAGGCGCTGCTTTCAAGGACTGGTGGAGCTTCGTGAGTCGCACCAGACTCTTCTTGGATATAGTCAGATGACGACAACGCAGCAAGGGAACACTCAGATGGACATTGAGGAGATGGTAGGTAATCGTGCACAAGCAGTGTGAGTGAAGTGACTCACGGTACCCAGACACAATGCTCGCAGGTGGCAGTTTCCCAGGTGTTCAGCACGGCAATCCCTAAAGGATCCTCGCCAAACTCTCATGAGGGGTCCGAAGAGGTAGCAGATCATTTCGCTATGTTTCCTAGACAGTACTCTCAACCCAACCTACTCCCAGACTCAGTGCCCACCAGAAGTTCCTGTCGTGCAAGCTTCGGCGCAATGTGCTCCAAGACCATCCCCCCACAAACTTGCTGAAGAGTTGATCATCACGGAAGAAAATTTAGACTACTACCTGACCCTCTGCTTCAAAGACCCACGATTCCCAGGTGCAGCTTTCCCTCTCCGTGTAGTGTCAAATTCTCTCTGACACGCGAGATAAATAGCGATTGTGAGAAGGATTGAACGGCTTATGTCCCATCGCCCTTCAATCGTGGACCTTGGCGAAGCACCATGATGAATGCGACGTTAACGGAAGGACGCGACATGATGAATTTTCTCTTTCGATTTCCTTGTAATTGTTTTCTGAAATTTTCTGAAATTAGATCTAAATTTGTCGACAGAGAATTTCCTTCGCCTGTGGCGTGTGACCGCTTGGGGCGATAAAGAATCGTGAGACCAAAATCCCTCAGCCCGCCACTCTCATCCTGCACACGCGCCTCTGAAACCTAAACATGCAGCTGTCTCTCGTGATCTCCTTCTTCGTCATTGTGTTCGCTTCCCTCTTCTCCTCGGCTCATGCCTGGGACGCGGCCGGCGACACGATTGCTCTTCTTATCGGTCTCTTCCTGGCCTTCATCGGCATCTGCGCCTTCCTCGGTTGGTGGTCCAGGCGCGGCGAGCAGTAAAGCGACGGAATGAACATTCATCATCGGGAGAGAGAGAGAAGGGGTATCAATCGAGCTTCACGGAGGAGGACTTGGACGGAACGAAAATGGAAAAGGGGCAGCCTCGCCGCTGTCCGTCATTTTGGGACAACCAAATCTTTCGGGCCGGGAGCGCACTATGTATCTACCTCACCTTCTCGGCAGAGAGGCGAGAACCATTCGAGAAGAGGTGCAATAAATTCTTCTCATCCTACTCTGTCCTCCCATCTCTCCCGTTACAATGGGATTTGTTTTGTTTATTTTAAATAATTGTTTACAATTGAATTCTGTACAAAATATGAGAGCGTCGTTTGCTGGTATTAGTGGCACACCACTTTGACTGGACTAGCGGCGGGTGATTTCTGCGGCACGAGAGCTGCGCCGTTGTCGTAACTCTCTTTGAAGCCGTTCACGTCACCACACAGCTGATGGAGAAGCTTGTGCGCCAGCTCGGGGATGGTCTGCACATTGTTGTCAATCTCAAAGTCCCACTGCATTCGTTCATAGAACTGCGTGCGAGAGGAGCAACAAGACTGTGAGTAAGCTGAGAAGGTTGGTAGAGGGCAATTGAGGTCTGCAGCAGACGTACAGCAAGGGTCTTCTCCATCCATTCTCGTGAGCCCTCGTTGAACTTGAGTCGTCCGGGCTCTCGCGCCAATCGTTGCTGGATGCGTTCCCACAACAGTTCCCGCTCCACGCGTATGCACACACTGTAGATGTGAATGTCCGCCAGACCAGCCAACTCGCTTACGTGCTCACGTATGGTGGGCTCGAGGAGGTGCCCGTTACGCTTGGCGTAGAAAACAGCACTGAAGGGACTGCGATCAACAAAGTAGATTCGCTGGCGAGCATCGAGTCTGTGCTTGTCCTCCTCTTGCCTCTGGTGAAATGAAGATTGAGATGAGATTTTGGCGCAAATGGACGAAGTTAGTTTCACGTGCAGAAAATGAAAACAGAAGATGAAAATCGCAAAGAACGAAGGGGAGGTGATCGCACCTGCAGCAATCGTTGGATCCAATTGGATACCCAAATGCTCTCCATGGTAAACGTTTGGGGGTGGAGTGAAAAGTTAGGCATGTCGATGAATCCCTCATCAAGCACTGGAAAGCCCATCTTCTGCAAGTAACGACACAGCTCACTCTTGCCACTTCCTAGTTACCACCGCGAGAGAGTAAGCCACACTGAAGAAGAAATGACCCCGTGTGAAGACGGGCAGATGCCGTACCGTGACAGCCCTCCACGCAAATAACAATCATGTTTGTAGTAGAGTTGACAACAAGAGGGTCAGGGGATAGAGTTGAGAGAGCTACTAGTAGCCTATAGTACTAATCCACCTGACGAGATGATCGCACAACTAACCAGCATCTGCTGTACACTAGGGTGTTGCACGACCGTTGATGGAAACACACAATGTTATGATTGGTGGATCAATTGGTGAAAAATTTAGCGGAATACATTCTTTACATAACTCAGAATTCAATGAATAATTGCTGTACGATCTGGAGAGGACGTGGCTGGTTCTCGCTTCGTTCCCTGTGCCTTCCGTTGCGGTTTTGTATCGCGCCCTTTGCCGTTTGATTCAGGCTACATGGAAGGACAGGGAGCAGAGTCTTCGTGGAGTGTTGTGCCGGTACCGTTCGGCACGCTGGCTTCGTATCCCGTACGCTCGGGAAACTTTGTGCGGTGCTGCGTCCCTTCTCCTTGGCTGCCGGTGTATCCATAGTCCTCCTGTTGGATTGTGCTTGCTAATGGTGTTTTTACATGCAGACCTCTCATCGATGGTATCCCGGCATTCAAACGTATCGGGGCAGCCATCAACGAGGCCAAGAACAGCGTCTGGATTGGAGTTGCCTTTATCGACTTTACCTCGTTCGTCTTTCCAGGCTTCGAGGAGTCGTCATCCGGCGATGGCCACTTCTGGAATCTCCTGCGCCGTGTCGCGAGGCGTGGAGTGGATGTTCGCCTTCTGTAACGTTATCCGGCAATTGATGAGCTCGTGCATTCATTGTTGGTTGTGATCACGCGTTGTACTAACCTTGAGTGTGTGTTTGCCATCATCAGGTTCTGGTCCAACAACAAGTTTTTCAAGCATTCCCACTTCCAAAACTCTGTGGAGAATCGTGAGTGGCTAGAAAGACTCTTGGAGGAAGAGAAGCGCCTTGGTTCTGACATTCGAATCCGCTGGGATCAGTCAGGTACGTTCCTTGTTTCTTGATCGCATGCCATTCCTTGCTAGAGGGCTTATAGATGGCTTCTACAGATGACCCACCTCACTGTCATCATGAAAAGTCCTTTCTAATTGATGCTGGTCAACATGAAGAAGTTGCCTTTGTTGGAGGTATCGGAATGAGCTACTCCTCTCTGGTTACTCCAGAGCATATTCCTTGCAAGAAAGGTGATACAGTAGACCATCGCAACCATGATATCTTCTTCGAGTTACAAGGACCTTCTGGTACGGTCGTTCAAACTTCGCAAGACATTTTGATTGTAAAGTAACATTAACACGTTCCCAAGCCACTGATGTTCATCATCATTTCGTGCAGCGCTGGAATTGTGCACTGGGGCATCATCTTGAAGGAGGCCACTGGCCTTCCCTTGAACGGGCAAGCAATCTACCGTACCCTTCACGTGTTTCACCACCATCTGATCGCGGTAAGTTGAGACAGACCTGGTTCGGTTCCATAAACAACAAGCTGATTTCCAGATACAGGGCAAGCTTTAGTGCAAGTTCAACGCACAGTGAGACCGCACGCGAAGGGCGGATATCGAGACGCAGTTCCAACAGTTCTACCTGGTTATATTGGATCAACACTTGATATCAGCGAGGGAGAGCAGAGCATTTACGAGCAATATAAGCTTGGTAGGTATTACCATCAACGCACAAGCTGAATGCATGCTTAACACGCTTCGTTAGCTTTTGCCGCTGCTAAGAGGACGATCTACATCGAAAATCAACATGTAGCTCATCCACTCCTACTGGACCTGATAATCAAAGCTCTGCAGCGAGGGTACAGAACGTTTGCGTTTCGGCTGATAGTTTTTGGTTGACGTACTCATCCCCGAACAGGGTTTTAGTAGCATATTTGGCTCCGACCCTGGTGATGCGAGCCGTCGCTGCTGAACGCGATGCTTTCGATAAATGGGTCGCAGCAACACGATCCGGAGAATCTGGTACAAAGACATCATTTGGGGAATGCCTTGGATCCTTGCTAAACCACTCATCGTAGTGAAGCGTCCTCGCTATGCGGAGGTGTGGGAAAAACTCAATCAGCTCGCTGCCTTTGATAATTTCGTGCTCGCTGGTCTGGCCGTACCTAATCCAGCCTGGACCAATGGCTATCAGATCGAGTATGTACATTCGAAGGTATGTATCTCGGCCAACATCATTAAGGACTCAAGGAAGAGATACCAACCACAATCGAACAGATTGCAATCGTTGATGGCGAATGGTATATCGGAGGGAGTGCCAACCTAGTGGACATTTCGCTGGAAAAGGATCACACTGAGCTCAACATTGCTGTGTGGGATAAGGAAGGGGCACTGCGATTTCTGGCTGACCTTAGTCACGAGCATACTGGTGGTAAGTTGCCGGCTTGGTATTTCTCGACTCACTAGATAGCTCAGCATTTCCTCACCACAGCCAATGTTGACGGCATGAGCGACGTCAAGATGGTGCAGCTGGTTCAGCAAGTGGCCAAAACCAACTTAGTTGCTATGAGGCGCAGTACGACTCTTGTTGCTGTAACGTCGATTGAGAATGTGTAACTTGACTTCTTTTCGCAACCTGCAGAAGGCCACTTGCAGGGTCACGTCTTTGCCCTGGATCCGCTCACCTATGGCAAACCACCCAAAGCCCTATTTGCTGGTCTTTGACAGCGTGCATGACGCTTGGTCGTATGCACAACACTTTTCTGTTCCACATCCTGTGCGAAGAACGCCTTTTAGTCAGTTATCTCGATTACATTTTCCTCAAGGTCCGGATCGTCACTGGTCCAAAGGATTAGATCATCTCTAATGGGCCCCAGGATGAGAACCACCTTCTTGTAGAAAGCCTCATCGCACGTATCCAGTTGTGGTATTGCAGCATCGAAGTGGGACCGAAGAAGCTCCACACCTTCTCGTTCACGTCCAAGTTGCAGGAAGAGGAGCCTCCCCAAGTTGTGAGCTAAGCCCAGCAGAATTGGATGCACCGCCAGGTTCAGGAGTTCTGCCGCGACAAAGCTCGTTTCAAGTGATTTTTAAAAGAAGTGGCAGTGATCGTACCGTGTGCTTGCCTCAACGCTTCCTCATAGGCCGTCTTTGTGGCCTCGTACATAGCTTGCCTCTGCTCACGCGGAGCTATACGCGCGCGATCTCGCATTCTGTCTGCCATTCTGAAGGAGCACCATCATCATGCACATCATCACCATCATCACCACCAATAACACCAACAGACAATCAAGTCAGGATGGCTCCCATGCACAGAGCAAGCAACACACTGTGATGACGATGGTGGCACATTACATCTTGAGGAAGCCCAACCGGACTTCATCGCTCATGCGCTTCTCGTACAGCGCCATCATGTCCCGAACCAGATTCAGGCAGGTCTCGCTGGAAGCCTCTATGCTGGCGAGCGCCTTCTCCTCGATGGCCCGTGCCGCACGTAGCCTGGCCTGCCACCGCCTCTCCTTAAGTTCTTCGGTCGGTTCGAGAGGCCACTGCACCATGCTTGGCCGTCTTCGTGCCTGCATCACCTGATTCTCCCACAGGGCGATACAAGCCTCTCTCCGTGCCCGCCTCCTTTGTCTCTGGAGCTTGGTGTAGCCACGGTCCAGCAGGTTCATCGGCCGCCACAGGGACCACGCGTTGAGCACCTGCTTCTCCTTCTTGAGTATATCAGACATGAAGGACAGCAGGAAGGCCACCATGTCCTCATATCGCTCGGCCTTCTCCGCCACCCGTGCCAGCTTCGCCAACCCTACTAACTTCATGCCTCACTCAAGAAGAGGTTGAACGTTTGTTGCAGGAACGGATTCAAACATTTTCGAAATGATTTAAATTTCAAAGCGTTTCGTTTCAGCGAACTTAGCCCAGTCAACTAGATGGCTACTCCATCTGAATGTCCTGAAGTATTCACCCTACAACACGAACAGCACAGCAACATTATCATTTATTATCCGCTGAAGAAGTTCCTTCTTGCTCCTTTGGGTCTGCAATCTGTTCCATAGGGATCAGCAAGCGCGTTTCACCTGCAATAAACACAGCGAGGTATACCTTGATGACTCGTTGCAATGCTTGGATCCATAGGATCATCTCCTCGGGGGAGGGAGCGTCCATGTAGAGCACTAACGGTATATTCTTGGGCGGAGCGGCAGGCATGGAGATCTGTAAGCAGTATGGGTGGGATTGCGCATGCTTCAGCCCTTGGGCTGGCGTCACCTCCGCATCAGGAGTGAGGAATATCTCCCCCTTCAGAGTCTTGTCACCAGGACTAACAAGGTATCTCAACATTCGATCAGCTGCAACACCACGTAATGATCAGTGTCAGCCATCACTGTCCCATCAGCCGTTAATGAGCACAACACTAACCTCGCAGAATGAACCACCGCTTCTTCCAGTTTCGACGTTTGTGTCCTTTCTTGAGTAGGTAGCCTTGTTTGATCACCTTGACCGCACCAACAAAGGCCAGTGATCCAAACGTGACCACGTTGCCCTCCTCCTTCGCAGTTTCGGTTGCTGTATCGTGAACAACAGGTAAGAATACACTTTCCTCCAGTCGTGAAGTTGTGTGATTGTCGTACTGGTTGATTCGTTGGCCATTGTGTGTGAGTGATCGTCTTCATCTGGATTGTATGGCTTGGTCACTAACGACGGACTGCTCTTGCTGTTCAACTTGATGAGAGCAAGAACTAACGCACATGGATGAGTCAAGTATACCTCAGGACTGCTTTGTAAAAGGTGGAAGTGAGCGAAGGCTTATCAGGGGAATGTCGTTTGCGAGCTGAGGGAAGAGAAGAGAGTTGAGATGTGGTAGAGTTTGATGTGCATGACGAAGTGGACAAGCAGATGTCGCTCTCTGTGGAGGAGTCAGCACGAGAGGTGGTCAGGCTATCCACATCAACGAGCATGATAGGTCCGATAGGACAGAAGCGTAAGGAGGTGCGATAAGGATGTGCTTGGGTATCTGGTTCGTATAACTGATTCTGCAGCGTTAGGACGTTAATTCGAGGCATCGACGACGCTCGCGTCAGCTGGCGGGTCTCCGTCTCCACCTTAACCATGTATGACGCTGGTTACGGAAAAGTCAAAGTTTAGTGCATAAACCTCTTGTGAAGCGCTTGAATGTGTAGAAAATGAGCAACGTACGTATCACACCCACATTACCAGCCACCTCCGCCACCACCCAGCCTTCTGAATTCTTTCCAAGGATCTTGAGGGTGTCCCTGACAGAGGTCAAGTTTCAGTGCCTCGCTGTTGATCCAAGTATGGATGCACACATCTAATCTCGGGGTGTGTTAGGATGAGTACCCTGCCTTGAAGGACACCTGATCTGGTTCGCCTGTCAGACTTCGCAGGGCGCGTGCGTACGTGGGAGGAGGAATATTCGGGTTCCGCGCAGACCCTGCTCTGTCTCTCGCTTGTTTTGGGCGCTCGGACATGCTTGCTGCGGTGCAGCTACTCCAAAGAAGATGTGCCCCTTATGGGATCTCCAGTACCACGTCTGCTTCCAAGACGAACGTTAGAGAACAGAGAGACACGAACACACCTTTTTATGGAAAATGTCTTAAGAATGTTCGGAATGTGACCGAGCTGCAGAATACGCTGAACAAGGACTCAGAAACAGAAGAGGCAAGACACCGGTGTACTGAAATAATAAGAATTCAATAGACAAGTTACAAGCCAACACTCAAATGGCCACACGCACACGCACACCAAAGGGCTCCCTCCGGAACGACGAGCCTGCCAGTCCGCCACCAAATTCACTGTTTGTTTCGGCCCACACTCGCGCTGCTCTCCATCGGAACTTGAACTTGGGCATGCAGTCGTGATTCAGCAGCGGGAGTAGCAGTCGAGCGTGGGCCGGCCATCTTGGGGAATGAGAACGTATCTACTCCTTCTTCTGAGAGAGGACGTAGATGGGGTGCGAGAACTGGGTAGCCGACTCAATGAAAAGGACCTCCTGCGTTGTGTAGGCTTCGATCTGGCGCATGAGGGCCTTCTCATCCTCCTTGAGCTTGTTCTTCGTGGCGTTGACCTCAAAGATCTGCTCGAGCTGGTCATCACTGAGGGTGGTGACCTTGCCCTGGATCTCGTTCCACAGCTCAGTCTGCATGGGCACAAGCATGAAGTTGTAGAACTTGAGCAGCACGTTCTTGGTGACGCGCTCCCTGAGCCGGGTGAAGAGCTCCTTGGCAAGTGCGTCCACAGCGCGACGAGTCTCATCGGCGTCGGACCTGTCCATGGGCAGCTTGGTATCGGCATACTCGGTGTACTCCCAGAAGATGGTCCTTGTGGAGTAGAACTCGTCCATGCACTTGGACGCCAGCGTCGTCGCGGTACGCTCGACGAACTTGTTGTAGAGATCCTTGACGTGGTACGTGAAGAAGGGATACATATCGATGTTGTTCACGTCAACCGAGCCGGCCGCCGGAGCCCAGCCACCTTCGAGCCTGCCCCTCCTCCTGGCGTCGAGCATCTTGTCGACGATATCAGGAAGCCGCCTCAGAATGTAGGTAGACCTCTTGACCGCCTGATCGATAAGGGGAGCGAGCTCTTCGCGCGAGCCCTGCTGAGCCAGATCGGACGCCGCCCAAGCGTAGTTGGGAATGTTGTTGAGCTTGTTGATGCCAGCGGCGGTGGCAATGTCGTCCATTGTCACCTCGGGTAGTCTCTGATGATCGGACACGGCCTTGAACTCCGCCAAAAGGCGCTCGAACTGCTGTCCGCCGTACAGGCGACTTTCCCAGTAGGGAATGCCCCAGTCCTCGGGCTCGACCTTGATGAACTTGTTGTGTGAATCAACCCAATCACCGTCGCCCAGGTGCTGCTTCTCCTCTTCGAGAGTCTGGCCGTTGACCGCAGGGTTGCCTTCAGAAGTACCAGCGAGAAGCTTGTCGATGCACTGGAGGAAGTTGACCACATAGTCGCTTGCGATCGAACGCAGTTTCACCGAGTTGAGGCCTTCCAGCTGCGCTTGGACCTTCTTCAGACGCAGTTCGTTGTCGGCCTTGTTAGCCCTCAGGCGCTTGAGGATGTGAGGAATGTCATCCTGCAATGCGAGAATGTCAACGTGCTGTGTCTATGACATGGCTGATGCATCCATCATTAAGTTACCTGGTATCTCTTCCAGGCCAAGTTGAGGAGGTACTGGCGCAGGTGCACGGCACCAATGTTCGACTCGTGTCTTCGGTCATACTGCAGCTGCTCAAGAGCCTTAACGTCCCTACGTGTGCACTAAAGACGCATAGGGTCATCCAGACAGTTTTCACGAAGAGAAAGATGCGAGGGCGTTTCTTACCTGGAAGATCTTCTCCTGGAACTTCTCAGGCTCAGCGAAGCGAGCACGCACGCGAGAGGGAAGCATCGTGGTGAAGAAGCAGTGCGCGTCAGGGATGGCACCCTGAAGGTAACGGTTGACCTGCCTAGCGGAAGTGAACCGCTGGAGGTGGAAGTGCAGCTTGGTATAAACAAAAGTGGTGCGAGAGAACTCGGGATCGATCTGCTTGATGAAGTCCATCATGTCGAGCTTGTCCCAGTCCTTGGCCTCCTCCACGCACAGGATGAACCGGTCGGGGTGCTTCACAAGGTTGTAAATCATCGCTTGCACATCTCCCTTAGCATCGGCGTCCTCATCCTAACGGAGGAAGAAGTCGTTAGGTAAATGCGCACGATGACCTGCAGCAGTGCACACTGAGAGGCAACTTGTACCTTAAGAAGACCCGGGGTGTCAATGAGGGTAAGGTTGGAGCAGTAGCGGTACTCATACTGGACGAAGATAGGCTCCTGGAGGCAAGCAATAAGCCATCTTTTCAGAAGAAGAGGTTCTCAGGGAGGGGCCATACCTCAGAGAGCTTGTGGATCTTGTTCCTCTTCTGGAGTTCCTCAGGAAGGTTCTCAAGAGCGACCACAATGTCGTGGTCATACTCGGGACCCTTGAGTAGCGGATCTCTCTTCAAAGTCACACGGGGGCGGTCGCACTTAGGATTGTTGATCAGCGTCAGGAACATGGGACGCTTGGTAGTCTGGACAGACATAGAATCCAAAGGTCAGAGAACTGAGTCAATAGCCTCCCCCCTCCCTTCCAATATCTAGATACGCACTCCGTAGCCAGTGAAGGTGACGTGGTGGCCCATGATGCCTTCGATGATGGACGACTTGCCATGACCCTGAAGACCAATAACCACAATCTCGGGGGCAGCGACTTGAGTGTTCAGCCTGGAGAAGTACAGGGTTGGTCAATCAATTGTGTCTTGAAGATGTAGCACTCAAGATGGGAACGTACTCGCGAGCGAAGGTCTGGAGCTTATCGTAGGAAGCGAAGACTTCGGGATGGTCAGTGTAGGGGAAGTACTTGTACATCTCCTTGTAGCCGATGCCATTGGGGCCGGCCTCGTAGGGGATGGCGTCGAGCTCCTGTACTTCGCCCTCATCGTCTTCGGCCTCCTCAGCACGCCGCCTTTCTTCCTCCTGCTTCTTTCGGTCGGCAAGCTCCTTCTTCTTCCTCCTCTCCTCCTCGCGCTTCTGCTTAGCCTCTTCCTTCCTCTTCTCCTCCTCCCTCTTCCTCTTCTTCTCCTCTTCCTCGCGTTTCCGCTTCTCCTCCTCCCTCCTCTTCCTTTCTTCCTCGTCCTCTACCTGAGTCTCCTCGGTGTCGGGCTTCTTCTGCTCATGGCTCTTCCTCTTTTCCGTATCGAAGTCGCTCGTCCGTCCGCCTGA
>CDEZ01020680.1:0-21298 GCA_000826365.1 Acanthamoeba royreba
AATACCTCCGTTCTCCCTCTTGCGAGCTTCTCTGCTCGCCCACACTGGAGGGTGGACGGCATATGTGCCTTTGCCACGAGAGCTATCCAGCCTGCTCCGTTTGCCTCGCAGCCTCAACACCATGTCTCCAATCAACTCATTCGGCCTGCACACAAACACAACATTGTCATCAGCACCATCAACGCTCTCATCGAGTTCTGTCGAATGTACTGCTTGGCTTCAGAAGTCCAGGTGATGACCACCCGTTTGTACTCCAGCCCTTGGAAGCAGCAAGAACAGCACGCCGCCCATTTCTTCACGAACCCTGGGAACGACTCTGATTTCATCCCATATCGCTCCGCCTTGACCAACATTCGCAGTCAAAAAGATGTTAGCTCCAATCATTCTCGAATCAGGTCACGGTCCGTCGCACGTGAAGTGTATGTACCATGGTGTGGAGAAGCTTGCGAGCAAAGGAGTTGAGAGGAGCAAACGTGATGTACTTGTTTCTCTCCCTACCCTCGATGACCAGCTGGGCAAGAAGCTTGTCTGTGCCGAAGAGCAAGCTGTCGAAACGGTTGCTGTTCTTCAACATGGCCTCCAAGAGAGCCAGCCCGCTCAGCTGCACGGGCTCTTCAGCACGCGCTTGGCCATCAGTGTTGGAAACCGTTTCTGTGGTACCAGCAACTGCGGAAGGAGAAATCATCATCAGACCATCACCAACAGGAAGAAGACCTACCACTAGTGCCACTTTTGTCGCCCTCCTCCATGCGTGGCAAGCCGCTCTTGTCTCTCGTCTCCACTTTCCTGAGTGTCTGTTGCGTGAGTTCCTCGAACAGACCGAGCTTCGTTGGCTCGCTACCGTCACCACCTCCGTCCATTCTGTACCTGCACACGTCCTCCTCTCTTCCTTATCTCGAAACTCCTCCAATTAAGCGACACAGAACGTGGAGCACGTGTCAGGTGTCGACCACAGGCAAGTCCCAGGGAGCTCACTGCAAGAAGCAAGGTCGAAAAGGTTGTCTGGGAGAGAGATCAACGTAAACGGTCCTATGTACATAACTGCAAACCTTCACACAAAAGGATGGAAGTCCGGAAGGCGAAGCGAACCACGACGGGACCCGACATACACGTCACCGGTGGAGCTCTTCCGGTAGTTCAGTTTACCAGCAGCAAGAGCCGCCATTCTGAGGGGCCGCAGGGTCCTGTAGCTTCAGCGTTGGTCCTGAGGGAGAAGCGATACTTCCTCCATTAGACTCCCTGTGGGCAAGCATCGAAATACATCTCAGATGAGCCACAACTGAGGTCAGGTAGTCGTTGAGGGACTGCGTACGCTATCTTAAGAATCTCAGACACAAGGTTGATGAATGCCGTCTCTACATTGGATGAATCCTTGGCTGATGTTTCGATATACTGCAGGCCCTTCTTCTGAGCGTATTCCTGATCGAGTAGACGTATGGTAAGTAGCGAACTCATCATTACGAGGATTGCAGCTTTAACGCCACTCTACCTGCGCTGATTTGGTGGAAATGACTTTCTCGGGCATATCGGACTTATTGCCTACCAGAATCATGCCCGGTCTGCTGACAAGGCCGGAAGATGAGGAACCTTGAATTGAAAGTATTCACAACGTAAGCGGCCACAAAGTGCCTTGTACATACAATCACAAAGTAAGTACACGTACTGTAGCCGTGATGACGGGCTATGTCATCGAGCCACGAGTCTATGTTCGTGAATGAAGTCTTGTTGGTGACGTCATATACAAGCAATATGCCGTGCGCGCCACTGAGCAGTCACACAACATGAACCACAATCAACACAAACATGAAAAGTCAGCGTGTGCAAGACGCCACGGTCTACACTCGAGACTTCCATACCGATAGAAGCTCGAAGTGATGTTTTTGAATCGTTCTGAATGAGGACCACCACAAATCAGTAAGAGAGACAGAATGACCATCACGTCAGGCTACGATTGACGCGAACGATACACGCCCAAGAAGAAGTAGAAAGTTGAAGGAGAACGCTACCTTGTCCCGCAGTGTCCTACATGAATGGCAATGATCCACAGCACGACACGCAACACAAGCAATGACAAAGTGAGTCGTCATCATCAGAGGGAAGCTAAGTGCCGCTACTGCCGCTGGCAAGAGAACCAAAGAGGGAAGCGCTTACCCATATCTGCAGCTTGATGTTCTTCCCGTTGATCTTTAGCTGTCTGAATTTCTGTGGAAAGCAACATCACCGTCAGTTCATTCTTTTATTTTTATTTAAACATAAATAAAATTAAAAAAGAAAAGAAAAGGAAAACGCACAAAGTCGACACCGATGGTGGAGATGAAGACGTCCGAGTAGCTGCCTTCGGTGAATCGGACGAGGAGGGACGACTTGCCGCATGCGCTGTCGCCCACGATGACCAGCTTGAACAGGTGATCGCTGTGGAGGAGTTGTAGTAGGAAGGATTAATCATTGAATCAATTAAAAAGAACAAAGTAATACTTTTCAAAATTGAAACAAAAAAGTATTATGTAGATTATAAATGCAAAAAATAATAAATAATAAATAATAAATAAAAGAGGAGGCGTACTAGTCCTTGTTAGTCGACATGGAGAGTAGTATGATAGAGATGGATCGATGTCCTCTTTTGGCGGAGAAGAGAGATGGGAGACAAATGGGAGATCGTCTGGGCCAGATGGTTCTTTTTCTTTTTTTGCTCTTTTTCTTGTCCCACGCAGATGCCTACTAGTCAGAGGAAGGTGGGGATTTTGGTTTGGAATGGAATGGAGCGAGTATGAAACAAAAAACCAGAAACGTCTGCAGACGTGTTTGCCGCTTTCAGAAATTTCGAAAAGCAAACGAAAACGCCGAAGGAAACAGGAAAAGAAAAGAAGGAAAAGAATGAGAAAATAAGAAATATGAAAAGAATGTTTGATCTAAAAGAAATTCCGTAAGAATAGAGAAAGGAAAATCAAAAAAGCTAGGATTGATCATGACAGCCGCGAAAGCGCGTGCTATGAGGGCCAGCACACTGTCCCTCATGGGAAGAAGAGGCAGAATTCAAACACAAGGAGGAGCATGTGGCCTCACTTTCTCATTTCCCGGGTTGGCGTGTCAGTGGCCACTGACACTTGCCAAACCCGAGTTGCGGGGGGAGGATTGGATGATGATTGGCAGTCAGCGAGGTGTGATTGGTAGGTATGGTTGATGTGGTGCACACCGGGTGGGTATTGGTGGCATGAGATTCCAGTTAAAGTGCCGCTCCGTTCTCCCGCTACCTCAACAGGTTGTTCCAGCCACGTACGAGAACGACCATAAGTCTTCCCGTAACCTGAGCGGAAAAACCGAACCAGGAGCGGCACCCGCACCGCCTCCAACCCGGTACACGAGCGGTCTGGTCCGTGCCTGGCGGACTTAGTCCAAATTTTTAACTCCTACAGCGCTCCCACCCAAAAGCGCCCGCAGGCCAAACCACGGACCCGAGTGAGGGCTAACTAGTTTGTTTACCCAAACGTTTACCACACACGCCACAAACATCATCACACCCCCGCAGCTTGGCGGGTAAGGGCGGCCAACGATGCGGATCTGGCGAAGAGGACGACAGACCACCACTGCGAGCGGTCGCGGTGCACACTGCACAGTATGCCGCCAAGGTCCTCTGACCTCGGTCACTGCCGCTCTGCTCGGTCTCCTCTTCTGCCTCTTGTTCTTTGCCACACTTGCCAGCACCAACGATGATGTCGTCTCCTCTTCCTTCCTGTACCCACCCTCTTTTTTTTTAATGTCATCTTAAACAGGCGCTAACGCAACTTTGTTTTTCTGTTCATGGTCGTAATTTTTTGATGGTGATAAATCGTTAACAGATCCCCGCCCCTATCGTCTTCATCTGTCTCTTCTTCATCTCCTTCGTCTTCTCTATCCACAAACGTGTATTCAGCTTCTTCCTCCTCTTCATCTTCTCCATCTTTGCAAGATTCCGAAGAAGTTTCGGACAGCTCATCTTCATCTTCGTTGGTTGCGAGCGGCACCCGGTCTACCTTGAGCGTGAGACATCGCGAAGATGACGATGAAGACAACGAGGGCCTTTGGGTGACACTCTTCACTACTCTGCGGAAACCTACTGTCGTCCAGCGTGCCGCCCTCAAGAGCTTCACGCTCCTACGCCCTCGCCCCGAAATCATTGTCTTTGGTACTCATCCGATTTTTCCGTTCATCGTTCGGTCTTACGACCTGAAATTTCATTTTAGTTATAATTTTGTTATAACTTAACTTACATATTTTTCACCTCGTAATATTTCTTTGCCCTTATAATTATATATATTACCAAAATCTCGAGGTTAACATCTTTGGTGGCCCTGGTAGCCAAGAGAGGGGCTGCATATTTTTATTGGTGTTTTTCATTTTCCGCAATTCCCATTTTATTTGAAACACGGCGTTAGTTCGGCGGTTGGTCCGACACAGGAGTTCCCGAGGTAGAACTAACATGAACCACGTCCACACACGCACACAGCGGACCAGGGAGACAACGCCACAGTAGCGCTTGCCAAGGAGTTTGGTTGTCGGCTTCTTACGATCACGGACATCAGCCCGGAATGGGGCAAGCCCTACATTGACGTCATCTTCGAGCGCGCACGGCAGGAGGCGAGCGCCGACTACCTTCTCTTTGTCAACGGTGACATTATCCTTTCGCAGGAGGTGCTGACCGCGCTCAAACACACGCTGGACAAGATTGGCAAGTGCAACGAGACGGCCGATGCTTACCGTCCCTTCTTTGAAATGCGAAACGAAGTCGACTATCTGGGAGAGTACGAACGAAGGTCTGGCCATCACAAGAAGGGAATGCATGTGACTATGCCCAATGTTCGTCGGCGGAACTATGCGATGACCGAGCAGTGCTCGCGGCCGGTGGAGATAACCGATAACATGCCGGCAGAGATACTGCAGAGTTCGTCTGAAAAGGGCTGGTTTCCTCCTTCTATTCCTCTTACTCAGCCGGCCTACGCACCACTGCCGGCATTCATCCTATGTGGCCGAAGGTGGGACTACAATCGAGTAAACATCACGGATGACCGTTGGGAGCAGATGATTGGTGGTAGCCCGGACTGGTTGGTGGAACTTAAGGACATTGTTCAGCGAAAAGGTATTGCCCTGATCGGAACTCCTCTTTCGTTCTCCGTTCTGGTAATGTTGACGAGAATGTTTTGCTCTCTTTAGGTTGGCCTGGCAAGTTCACGACCATGGACTACTTTATCTATCCGCGTTACCTCAAGTTGCCGATGGTGCGCACCTTCCTCGCTTCTGCCATTCACCACCGCAAGGCATAACATCCTTCTTTCCCAACAGCCCCGCTATCAGGTGGGATTGCCTCGATGGGATTCGTGGATTCTGGATTACTCGGTCAAGCACTCGATCCCCTTCGTTGATATATCAGATGTACGTGGACTCCCCAGAGGAAAGCGAGATAACGTGATGGTTGGAGCACCAAAACTAATCGATGATCGCTTGGTAATGCAGGTGGCGTTCGCAGTGCACCAGTACCATCCCGAGACGTGGTCGTTCGAAAAGCCAAATGCTTATGCTATGTACGAGCTGTTTCCAGACATGGATTACGGTACTGGTGCCCCATTCTCAACAGTATGTGGACGCAATTCTAACTGGCTCTTTTAAACATGCGCAGTGAACCTCTATCATAGCAATTGGGTAATGAAGTATTGCCGAGCAGAGGTTTGCAAGGAGCGCGTGATTCTCGCTCATCGTCAGTACGGTCCTCTCTTCTCTGGGCAATTGAAGAGATATTCTAACCGAGTAAAGTTCTTGTTCTGCAATCGCGTGGGCTCGATACTATCAACAACAACTACAACAACATAAACGAAGGATTGAATGGCGATGGGACAACTTGGTGTCAGCATACCTTCCGTGGGCCTTGCCCCTCATCCTACTGCCCACAGCGGTGACCTTTGTCTATTGGCGAGCTCCTCGCAAGATCAAGTTTGTTAGGATGAACATGCGGCTGCCATCATGGCTACCGTGCCTGGGCCGGCAGTCACTGCGCCTGCACCGCTCACCTGCTCACTTGGTGTAGCGAATGCAATCAAATACACAGTTATCAAAGCATGATGAACTTCGGCTTCATTCAGGGAAGAAGTGGATCGAGAAGCTGGCGCCAAGCGGAGAAGGTCCAAGACTGGTCCGCTGCGGTGATAACCCCATTCACAACAAACATCGGCGTGCCGTAGATCCCCAGCGCTGGCAAACCAAGGTAAAGAGAGTGAGTGAGCAGCTGCGAGTGTAGCGCTGGTAAGATAGGAGGGAAGACGCACATGCAGCTCGCTTCCAGGTGACCCTGGCCTCCAGATTCTGAGGAGCGACCCAGCCCATGGCATTCACGAATGCATTAGGATCAACACCACAGCAGGCCTGTGCATAGTTGCTCATCAGCTTGATTACTTGAAGTGGCGTGATCGACTGCGTCGCAACGTCGCCCCAGTTGTCCTGTTGAGTGTTCACGTTGTTGTTACCGTCACCATCATCATCATCATCACCATCAGCACTGTGATCGACTTTCCTCAGCTTACCTGCTCCTTGAAGAAGTACTGAGCGAGGTCCCAGAACTTGGTGTTGTTCTTGGTCAGCCCTGTCACGACCACTGCGGCCTGGCCACCATCAAGCAAAGCAACAATCAGCAAGTCAGCACTCGACCGGACTCTTCATCAGCGCAAACACACAACCACTGAAGCACAAGGGGACAATCACCTGAGCCGCAAAGAAGGCGTTGTGGTGGTAGGGCAGTGGGAAGAGCGTGGCGATGAGCTGCAGTCTCTGCGGTCCGTAGTAGCGCGCCAGGTCCAGTAGTACCGGCCACCTGCCACATGAAGTTGCAAAACAATTTCCTCAATAATCACTTTCAATAAATAAGAAAATGATAAAATAATCAAAAACATTTCCTGTATTATTTTTATTATTTTTAAATAGATTTACGTACACAGCCTTGGAGTCAGGGCACTGCAGATCGATAAAGGCCTCAAGCTTGATGGGTGCGCTTGACGAACCTTTTATATTTCCCAGTGGAAAATAAATACATGTTGGTAAGGCCATATATTATAATTTTAAATAAATAAATAAATAAATAAATCATTTCATGATTTAAATGACAAAAAATTGGAGGTACCTAAGGTGTAGAGTGAAGAGGCAAGGGGGATAGGAGGCTGTGCTGAGACTAGGCCCAGTCCTACAAGCAGGCCCAAGACACAGGCCACTACAGCCAATCTGGACATCATCTAAGAGTGCTGAGTTTTCTACCTTCACACAAATACTTCAAATTCTTGGTCCATTGCTACTAGAAGCTCCAGAACGCAGAAGAGAAAAAAGAATGGACACCATGCACGGTGTTCGAGCACCTGGTCAAGTCCATCCTGTTTCACGTGTTTGCCAAGACCTACAGCCAGGCCCTGATGATGTATAACAAGGGCGAAGGGAACATCATGATGGCAATGAAGGCACAGATCTGTGAAAACCAACGCAATGCACTCCAACCATCTCAATATCCACCTCTTCATCGCAAGCAACACCAGTCATCTCTGGTCTCCATCGAGCCTGTGGTCACACCATCAGTTTTCGTAGCTCACTCCATCAAGCACAGCATGCTCATGATTTGAATATTTGTAGTAGCGATAACGGAGAAGGAAAAGGCAGAGGAGCTTCCCACAATTCGGAGGTAAAACAAGAAAGAAGGAAGCGCACACGTTTTCTCACAGGTGCACCATACCTCAAGAAAAGAAGACGAACCACACGTTCTCCATGGAGCGCCGTGAGACCTCGTGGCTCTCTGTGTGCCTGGCTGTGCTGGCAGCCCTGCTGCTCTTGGCTGGCGCACAGGCCCAGTTGGACTGCAAGGGCAACATCGGGGACAACAAGTACGACCTGAGCGGCCTGGCGGCAGCCGTGGGCACGACCAACACGGGAGACGGCACCGGTCAGACCTACACCTACAAGCCCTGTGGCAGCCTGTACTCCACCTGTGGCGGCAACGCGAACCCCAGCCCCGCCGTGTGTCAACGCGACCGCAACGGAAGCCCGCACGACCTGGGGAACCAGGGCCTGGCCTCCTGGACACAGCGGCCTGACGCTGCTGCCGACAGGGGCTTTGTCCTCACTTTTGCAGGTGGGGAGGGGGGACGAAAGACTGCGATTTCGTTCCAATGGTACGGACTTAATTTGGTCCAATCAGAACATTCCTTTAATTTAAGATTTGTTTAATTATTTTTATTTCATTTTACTTTTTTTATGTGAGAGAAAGAACCTTAAAACCTGGGCTAACAAGTTTTCCTGTGTTTGGTCCGGTCCGGCATCAGTGATACGAACGCGGGGAATGGGCAATGGATATTCGCCCGAGAAACGCCTACACTGACGTACAACTTTGAGTGGACGACCAAGTATGCCTGCCCGACCGGCAATGGCGGTGGCGGAGGCGGAGGTGGCGGCGGAGGCGGTGGTGACGATGGCCTTGCCGGTGGCTGGATTTTCATCATTGTGTACAGCTGCCCCCTGTGATCCTGCTTAAGTTGGGGAATGGCTGATGGGAGTGACTGATCGACCGTGTCCTCTGCCGCCAGGTTGGTGTGCGTGTCGTTCACGTACCTCGTTCTGGGCGTGGCCTACAACAAGTTTATCGTCAAGAAGGAAGGCACCTGGGAGCTCATCCCCAATGTGGAGTTCTGGATGGCGCTCCCAGGTCTCGTCAAGGACGGCAACCTCTACACCTACAAGAAAGTGCGTGCCTTGCTGGGTGGCAGCAGCTACGAGCAAGTGTGAGGATTATTGATTTCACCAATGTATGAACCTTCCACTACTCAAGCGTAAAACTCCTTCATTCTTCCTTTAGATGTCACGCCTTCCATGTAGCTGCCAGTCATCCACTTCGGCGTTGAGTTCACCTCCTTTTCGTATGTTTGCATTGAGCCATCAATCCAGTCTATGGGAAGAGTGCAGTGTGCTTCATCCGGGTGGACCAGGACACCGTAAGCCTGAAGGTCTCATCCACCAGGATTTCGCAGTTCGTGGCCGCTTCGTTCATGTTCTATGCAGCTTCATTCTCACCTTCTCCTCCCCCAGCCAGAGGCTCACCCATGCACTGGAAAAGAGGCGGAAAACTCAAGGAATTCGAAACAGGCATTGACCGTTGGTAGTCCTTCACCGTTTCATGAATGAGAGCCACTTTAAGAGTTAGCACCTCCACAGACCTACTGCCCATATAACCACTTCTACACTTACGTGCAAAAGTCAGTCGACTACAACACCTATACTCACTACCACGACAACAACAAGATCCAGTGCAGACAAGAGCAAGTCATGACAGACGAGACCAACAAGTCGACGGCAGAACTGGTCAAGCGGCAGGGCGAGCTCGCCGCGCGGCTGCTCAAGTTGGGCAATGAGGTGAGTAAGTGCTCCAACGAGCTGGACAGGATCACCAAAGAACTCGAAAAGCGGGTGGCCTCCGATGCCGCTGCCGACACCCTCGAATATGATGAAGTGCCTGTACGTTCTATTCTCATACTACATGTTATTTTATTTTTATTTATTAATCCGAATTTATTTTTCCTGTGCATTTTGTTGACTGATTATCAATTATTATGGGATGGCAGGCAGAGGACAGCGCGGCAGGCGAGAAGAAGGCGCAGCAAAAGAAGGACGCGAAGCGGGACCTGAACTACTACACCAACACGAAGACGGTCAACACGGAGCTGCGCGAGGCCGCAAAGAAGGAGCGCAACGAGAAGATCAACAAGCCGCGACCGGCCGTGCGCGAGTTCAAGCACTGGTGATGATCGTCATCAGACATTTTACTAAAACCAATGGACACATTCAGCCCAACGAACTGACGCTCTGATCCGGTGTTTACCTGAATACTTTGACTTCCACCAGGTTTTGGACGCGCGTGTGATCCCCTACCAAGTGGCAAATACTCCAATATATTCATTTTACCCTTATAGCTTAATAAGGATAAATCAAGTGGAAAAGGAAAAGGGAAAATCTTTTCTTGGTGACTATTGAAGAAGAAAGAGGTGGTGTTGAACAGCGCAGCTGCAGACGTGGTATTGTTGCGAGGATGGGCAACCAAACAGCCAAGGAAGACAAGTCCGATGCGCTCTCTCGGGAGCAACTTGACGATCTTACCAAACGAACGCATTGTACGTCACGGCCGCTTCATCCTCCTTCGACACCTGCTAAGAGTAGAGACGGTGAAAGGCTACAAACTCATATGGGCAACATGATGCAGTTTCACACAGTGAGATAACGGATATCTTCAAGAGGTTCAAGAGAGAAGCACCACAGGGAGTCATCTCGAAGGAAGAGTTCAAAGCCGTGCTGCACCGCATGGGCGTGGAAGACCCTTTTCTGCAGGACCTCATATGTAAAGTATTCGACAGCACGCGGTCAGGCTCCATCCACTTTGCAGAGTTCGTGTATGCCTTGTCGGTCATGACGCGCGGCACTCCAGACGAGAAGCTGGAATGTACGTTCCTGCACGATCTCTCATCACCTGCTCGTGCTGAGTTGTGGTGCACCATGCAGTCGCCTTCCGAATGTACGACCTGGACGACAAAGGCCACATCACGCGATCCGATATGGCGAAGATCATGACTTCGTTCCTAGAGCTCGTGGGTGGTGATGTGGTGACATTCTCCGGCAAGAAGTTCGAATCGGTTGATCAACTGGTCAACGCCTTCTTCGAGCAGATGGACAACACAGGGGATGGCAAGATATCCATCGAAGAGTACAAAGAGGGCGCCATACGTAACCCTGATATTATCATTGGCCTTGGTCTGGGCGATCCTGCTGACAGCTAATCGCTTGTGTTGCATTACGAAAATTTGAAATTAGTTTACAAAATCTTTAGAATTTTCCAAATGCATTTTGTTGTTCAGCGCATTCCTGCCTTTTTCCTGGCTTTGGCCTGAGACACAAATTTTGGCCATTTCGTGTAGAACGAATTTGTAGAGCGAGATGGAGAATGTGGAGTCTTCGTCATCTTTCTCGCGGCAACGTGATGCACATCCCATCCAACCAGGTACGCGAATGTCATCCATGTTCGGATCCAGTCCCAATCATAATCCATTTATGCACCATCCTCGGCACCAGGCTACCCGACCACAACGTCAACGGTGACCACTACTGCGACATCCACGACGAGCGCGCAGGAGCAGCGGCTCCTGCAGCAGATCGCTCGGTTGGCAGGCGAGATCAATCGTGCGCAAAATCCTCCGTTGGCGAGGCCACGTATCCCGGTGCATCGACCTCCTTGTCGCTTTTTCCATAATTTGGGTCCTCTTCCCTCTTTCATTTATTTTTTGCTTTTTTAAATCAATCAATTATCTCAAAGCCCTAGAATTTGCCAATTTCCAAATTAAATCAATTAAATTAAAGGCAAATAATAGGTTTCAATATAAATATAAATAAATATAAATATAAAATATTCGCTACAACCTCTGAAGGCGGATTGCATGAGCAGGCCGCTGTGAAAAAGGACTCAACTGTCCCTTCTCTCACGAGGGCAGTACTGCTGTGCTTCACACGTCAAGCCGCGGCCGTGGAGGTGCACGAGGTCGCGGTCGTGGCCGCGGCGGAGGTGCACCTGCGCCGGTTCATTCTATTCTTTCTACCACACCTTTGAAGGTGGAGACGCGAGAACAACCGAAAGAGGACAGGGCAAAGACACTCCCCGTGTGCTATCGCTTCCTGCTGGGCACGTGCTTGGCTGAAGCCTGCCCTTATCCACACGTGAACGTAAATCCACGGGCTGACGTATGCGCTGATTTCCTTGCGGGCTACTGTCCCAAAGGAAGCACATGCAAGCTGCTACACACCTACGAATGCCAAGCGTGGGTACGCACGGGAGAGTGCACCGACCCGTTATGCACGTTCAAACATCCTGCCAATGTGCGCGGTCTTCGACGTCTCAGTGATCCGCCTTCACCACCCCATGAGGAAAACTCTACATCAACGGTCTCGCCTCAATCTCGTTCGGAAATGACGAACGACAACCCTGAAGAAAACGATGACCAGCAACGACACGACGATACTGATGGCACCACCGATGAGTGGGAAGACAGGTTGCACACTTGCTTCATCAAGATCATCGTGCCTGATTCTTCCGCACTTTCCCAGGATTCCTGGCTCGTGCGGCGTGTTGTGCCATGCTGATATGCCACATTCTGTTTTGTTGTTCCATGTTACTGCAGGATCAGCACTAAGCATAGGAATCAATCAAACAATGACACCAAGCATCAGCCTGGAAGGAAGCGACAAAAGCTAGAGCTCACACCACCAACCGAACTGCTGCCTGATCTTATCAGTGGCCCGATCCTTCCTCGATTTTGTTGACTGCACAGCCTCCTCCTTACCCTTTGCATTCTGATAAATGATGAGAGTCACCCGGTGGGATGCTTACCAACAGTTTTGTGTGGCATGCGAGCAGCTTCGCTTTTTTGTACAGGTCTCCAACATGCTGCGGTGTGATGAATCCAGAATAAAGATATGGCTTGACTTACTTATTTCTTGCAAACTCTGTATCTGATTGAGGATGTTCTCATCAACCTTGACCAAAGGGGATGAGCTGCAAAGTTCTGCTCTTTGTGAACGAACCTAACAAAATTTCAAAAACAATTTCGGAAACGTGCATACCACAAATTCTCATTTCTGAAACACTTTCATATTCTTCCAAACTGTTGGGTTGGCAAAAACCCAAGTTAAAAATTGTGAAAAATGTTCGCGTAAAGCTGGGGAATTGTACGGCGTCACACGGCGGACGAGGGGAGCCAAGGAACAAGAAGACTCTCCCTTCCTCTTCTTCTTCTTCTTCTTCCGTTCTCTCCTCGCAAGTGGTGGGCCCGACGACTTCTACTACAACTTCGTCGGCAAGCGGCCTGGTGCACCACGTAGTAGTCAGCCTTCGATCGATCAGTCCAGCGATAACGATCTCGTCATCAGCTATGATGGAAGAGCAGTTCCTGCCTCCGGGCTCGTTCCTCACTGTTCAACGTACGCCGTAACCAGGGTTTGGAATTCATATATTATTTATTTTTAATTATTTTTATTTCTTTTGGCAGTGGTTGAGGCGCGCAACTTGACCGCAAGAGGACATGGCAAGAATGCCGGCTACTCGGTTCCCTACTGCATGGTACGCTACTCCTCTAACACATTTTATTTTTATTTTTATTTTTTTTATTTTTATAAATGTAGCGCAGGTCAGAAACGAAAAGACTTTCATTTGTCAAAAATTTCATTTCAAATTTGAGTCCGTGGACTTACGTGATCTGATGATTGGCCACTCACACACTGCGCAGATATCATTGGGTGGATCGGCTCCGGTCAAGTCTCGTGCGCACGAGAGGACAGTGAACCCAGTCTGGAATCAGACCTTTGACTTGTACCGCTACCATCGTGCAATGTCCACGAGCACACGATGAGTAGAGGTGGAGTTGTTGCTAACTTTGCTGCTCTTGTTCTTGTCCGCAGTATTCCCAAGAAGCTCGGTGATTATCTGTACATTGTCGTCAAGCACAAGACCCGAGCCATCGTTGGCCTTGTGTACGAGTGTGCCGGCACACTTATTCTTAGCGCAGAAGCTTACTCCTTTGCAGGGATGATTTTCTGGGTCACGTCTCCTTACCGATGACTGAATTTTATGGCAAGCGCACGGTTGACAAGTATGAATACACCTGACATGCTTTGTAGAATGAAATTTCTTACAATTCCTTGTATATCCAGGTGGTATACATTGCTCAAGAATTCCCCAAAGGCTCGTGTAAGCGGCGAGATCCGTCTCAAGATCACGCTCGGAGTGCCTGGTGTATGTATACTATCGAATTGTGCCTATATATGCCCTCAACTCACCGATAGGTCGTTACTTACTTCCAGCTCAAGTACGAGGATGAGCCTCCTGCTCTCAAGAAGCAACCGACTTCTCTGGATTTGATGATTGACGAATGGGTTATCACTGAAAACGATAAGATATCCGACCCTGGGGTACATATCCTCTGATTCTAGTACGGTTAAGTGTAGCTTCTGAATGAAACCACTCGATCAGTCTGAAGTCAGCACACCGACTGTTCCTATCCCTGAGGAGAATGACAAAGAAGACGATGAAAAAGAAAAAGGAAAAGGAAAAGAGAAAGAGAAAGAGGATTCAGATTCGGAGATCGACACTGATGGCATCAGCAGCGAAAGCGAAGATGAAGATGATGTAGAAATGTGGAAGCAGCGCGAGGAAGAAGTGCGCAAGAAAAGATTGGAAGAAGAGGAGAAGCAGCGGAAGACCGAAGAAGAACAAGCTCGGCGAAGAAAGGAAGAGCAGGAAGAGGCAGAACGGCGCAAGCAAGAACAAGTACAGCAAGCTCTTCAGGCTAAGCGCCTACGCAAGATCGAAAAAGAGATCAATGATCTGAAAGAAATCTATGACGTCGATACATCCTGCGTACGCAGTACGTTTCTCCAGAAACACTGTGTTTACAGCTGCAGGCAAGGTGACTCATCTTGTACTTCTCAACTCATAGAAATGGAATGGATTGAGTCCTCACGCAAGCTTGATGTTCAGCTTGGCAGCAGTGATGAGCGCTCGATCTTCATAATTATTCACCTCCCAGGTACGTCTGTCGCGTCTCTGTCACATGAATCAATTGCTTAGTTTCTACTGCAGAGGAGTATCCTGAGGAACGACCAGTGGTTGAGCTTGA
Organism: Acanthamoeba royreba; assembly: GCA_000826365.1. NCBI lineage: Eukaryota > Discosea > Longamoebia > Acanthamoebidae > Acanthamoeba > Acanthamoeba royreba. The sequence goes on from CDEZ01020680.1 coordinate 14,709, forward strand.
GGGCAGCTTTGGCGACTATAAAGAGGGAATTCTTAAGGTTTGTCACCACTTACACTCTCACCCCAGAGCGCTTGTTGCTGAAAGCACTGTGCAGGCATTTGTAGATTACGGTAATGAGTATGCGGCCAACAGACACAAGGGTCTTGTGGATATCTTAAACTTCTTCGTTATAAGTGCGTGTGGCTTTTCTGTCATGTTTAGCGTTCCTTTTATATTAACGTTCGCTTACCAGATTACGAACGCAAGTTCAACCAAGGGCGTACCTTGGCGCAATCCTCAACTGGTGTGATATCTTTCTATAAGCGATGAAGTGCCTACTCACTAAGTCACTCTTGCAGGCCGTGGAATGCTGGACATGTCCAAAGTGCTGAACCGTTCCGCTTGGTTCACTGCGTCACTCTATGTTCCGCACAATGTAATTGGCCCCTACCCTAGAGTTAGAAGCTGTGTACTAACTTTGTCCCTAGGAGGAAGAGGAGCAAACTGCTGATACTACGCCGGAGGAAGAGAACACCAATGACGGCGACTATGACGATTGGGATAACGAAGGATATTTCTACGTTCGCAATAAGAATGATCCTCTCGAGTTGCACGCCAAGCAAGTACAGAAGATCTTCGGCGCCTATTCGATCCATGTGCGATAACTCACCTCTGTGGTTCAATTGAAACAAGCTCTAACACCTCTCACTCGATTCTGGTTTACTACAGCTTCTTCGCGAACTAAATGAAGTGGTGATATTCCTCGAGCCATCTTTTCTTCAGGAAGATATGGCTTTTGCACTTGGCGTTCTCAAGTACGCTTGACCTGAGTACCTCCAATTGGACGCTTACATCTTAACTTTGGTGATTGCAGGGATCGGCCCATAACCGTAACGCTTACATTCACCGAGGATTACCTTAATTCCTCCTATGTACGCTTGTTGTTATGGCCACAAGTAACTATGCCTTGTTATGCCGACTGATGCCTGTTGTAGATGCCAAGCGCAAAAGTGGATCAGGACGAGAATCCCAACTTCCGCCTGCGAGGGCAGTTGATGGAGATAACGTACCAGTTCCTTCAGCAATACTGGCCTCTCCGTTTCGATTCGGCAGCTATTCTCGCCGGCATCCAAGACAAGTTGCAGTCGCATGAATCGGAAGAAGTACTACCGTCTTAACTTGTGACATGTCTTGGACGAGCCTGACTTACCTTTGACGCCAGGAGGGGAAGCAAAACAAACCATCCACACCCGTTGGCCAGAAACCCCCCTCACCGGCCTCCCCAAAGATTGCGCCCGCCGCACCCACCTCGCCCACAACAGTCGATGAGGCACTGGTCAGCAACGTGTGCACATACATCGTCACAGGTCGCTCCTACTACCAGCAGGGATGGTACTACTGTAACACTTGCGACCTGAACAACAATAAGGGATGCTGCGCTTCCTGCGCTAAGGGTACGCTTTCTTACTTTGGTCCGTCATCTTCTATTGCTCATCAGTTATCCTCTGCTTTCAGTGTGCCACTCTGGCCATGACTTGGTTTATCAGCGCGTGTCAGGATTCTATTGGTACGCCGACACCCTTGCGTCTCGCCTTCGTGTTTATTACTTACATCAGGGCGGGAAACAGTGATTGTGGCGATGGTGCATGCGCGACCCCGTGTCAGGCGACTTGGAAAGCGCCTCAGGCCAGCCAAGTACGTTACACCAAGTGCTGAAGTCAACGTCATTTGCTCAACAATATGTCCTTTTCTTGCTTCTTGATCTTTAGTTGAAGCCTTCTACCGTCGCCGATGCACTCAGTCAGCAAGTGTGTACCTATACTGCTACAGGTGCTGCGATCATACATTTTTGGCCATCTTTTTTAGCATACTGAGAATGAACATGCTGTAGGCACTGTTTTTGCCAGTCAGAGGTGGGCCGAATGTCTGGACTGCGGACTCTCCGAAGGCAAAGGCTGCTGCATGTCATGCGTTAAAGGTATGAAGAACTCCCATAAGCTGGCGAACACGTTCTCATGATTTTTCTTTGTAGTTTGTCATGCAGGCCATTCTCTCCGACCTCGTGAGAATACCCTCTTCTATTGGTATCTAATCTTCACTGATTTTGAATATCTTCATTCCAACTAACCAATCCTACAGTGACTGTGGTCCCGGCGGGAAATGCAAGGCTGCTTGGGTCCCTCCTCCCCCTTCGCCGGTACATATTCTATCTTAGTTGTGAAGATTTTTTTCTCATTCGCCCTGTCAGGAGGAGGAAGAAACGAAGCCACCAGAGGAGGAGAAGCGCCAACCGACACCGCAAGAACTTGAAGCAGAAGCTAAAACGCTGCAGGAGCGTACCGTCGCAATTAAAAAGATGCTCGGTACTTGCTCTTGCCCTTGTGTGCCTTACCTTTGATGTTTTGTCAGGTGTTGACGCTGATTATAATTGTATCCTATAAATATCAGAATCTGGATACGATCAGCTTGCAGCGATCTACGCGCTAGAGCATGCCCAGAACAACGTTGAAAAGGCTATTGAGATCCTTGCCGCGTGTGGTGTTAAGTTTGAGGATATCGATGGGGAACCCAAGCCGCAGGAGGACGATTCCGACGACAAAGGAAAGGGCAAGGCAGATGACACAGAGGGAACAACCATCGTATCCGCGATTGGCAATTATCTCAGAGCGTCTGTGTTCGTGAAGAAGGATAAAGGCAAGGAGAAGGTTTCGAAGGAGAGCGACGAACATGTCGACGATGCGAAGATCAAGAACAACAACTTCCTGGCCATATTCATGTACTACATGCTCTCGCGTATCCGCAATTGCATGAACTTCTGTATTATGTGCGACACTCGGCTGGTGTCAAGGTATGTACAGCATTTACCCTTGTGCCATCTCCTAATCCTGACGCCCTACACAGTGGATTGAAACCTGTAGTATGCAATGAGGACAAGTGCGTATTCAGGTTCTCGGAGCTCGGTCTTGGCGCTTCGGTCTTCTATGAGATGAAGTACAGTCTGCTAGTTTTCCTTACACTGCTGTGAAATGCTGAGACGTGAGCGGTACTGCAGGCAAGACCCGGACTATGTGGACCTCATGATCACCATGACCTGGGCTGCGGCCAACTCTGGAAGAAGGGACAAGATTCTGAGCCCCTTCCCGGAAGAATTCATCACCGACAGGTGAGGAGGGACACTTTTGAATCACCATAACTACACAACTCACCTCTTCCGTTGCAGGACGTTGAAGACAAAGGACTACGAAGGGATAAAGGCTGTCCTCAACAAGATGCCATCTGTAGATGAAATGCTTCTTGCTGCTTCTGATGAAAGGTCCTCACACTTTCAACTTTTGCCTAGTGGTGCTAGCTATCTGAAGATCGGCTTTCTTTGTATTCATGTTGTTTATAACAGAGAACTTAGGAAGATGCTGGAGGCAAGAGAGCCACGACTTTACCGCCTTCTTAGATGGATATTGAGCAGCAACAGGCAAGTTATCCTCTTTTTGATCAGACTGAGTTTTCTCACTAACCTACGTGTTAACAGAGCTCATCTGCAGAAGCTTCCTGCTGATAAGCAAGTCAGTGACATGAAGACTCCGCATCAGTACTTGCTTCTATCTAACTCGCCCGAGAAGGAAGCACGCTTCCGACAGTACAAGCAGCAGTATCCTGCTGTCTGGGCATTCCACGGCTCGGCAATTGAGAATTGGTATGCATGTAGCTGCGGTTTATTGACTGGATATGGATCATTCTCATATGGTTGCTGTGCTTTCTCTTTGCAAGGCATGCTATCCTGCGTGGTGGTCTACGCAACCTGTCCAATACTGATCTCATGACCTGTGGTGCTGCCTATGGCGCGGGCATTTATCTCTCCCCTCGTACGAACTCACCCATTCTTGCCCTTTGAATGGTCTTGAGTTCTTATTCCTCCTTTTTACAGACATCAACACTTCTCGCGACTATGCTGGCACATCGAGCGTACATTGGCCAGGATCGCGTCTCTATAATCAGGCCCTTCAGGCCGTTGCCATATGCGAGAGTACGCTTCACTTCCTCTTCTACAAGTGCTGTATCCTTACTCATCCTTGGATGTAAATAGTCGTGAAGGATCACACGCTTGACGGACAGCCGAATCCGCACTACGTGGTACCGAATGAGGATCTTGTGACCACACGCTTTTTCTGCATTTTCAAGTCGAACGAGGTTCGGCTTAGAACCCTGCTTGCTGGCTATATTGGAGAACGAATGCTTATGTTATGGTGTATCCTTGCGTGCAGATTCCTTACGGGCTCGATCTGACTGCACAGTTGGGAAGTTGGTTGAACCAAAATTATCCGACCTATGGAAAGCACCACACGATTCTCAGCTGAGACTTGCACAACGGTCCTGGCGTATCGCGTGTTGATGGAACTGTTGTGAGCGTTTTCTCACTCACTAAATCGCAGTTTTTCCCCGTTTTGGTAAAGCGCTGTTTAGGTAAGAGCTTCTTGCGCAAGATAAGCTCGAGGCGGAGAAAGGCGTACAGAGGCAAGAAGGACTCGTCATGGAAGCTAGGTCGACTGTGGTTCTCCTTCTTCTTTTCTCTGCGCTGTTCGCGCTTGCTGGCGCGGCTACCGTCCGCAGGGGGTTCCCCACGAAGGAAGCAACGAGGTGGAAGTCTCAGTGGCGCGAGCTTCAGGGTCATGAGAGGTCTCGTGCGCTTAGTCAAGGCAACTTTGGCTACTTCAAGGGCTACGTTGCACTCAAGGAGAAGACCGAGGGACTCGCGGCCATTCGCGCTGCCGTCGAGGCTGCTTCGGATCCGCTGAATCCTCAGTATGGCCGTCATCTCACTCTTAAGCAAGTGACGGATCTCGTTGCGCCCGAAGAGTCAGACGTCAAGCGTGTGGTCGAGTGGCTGAAGTTGTCTGGAGCTGAGGAGATCGAGGTCGTTCAACCCTCTCGCTCGTGGATCCGCTTCACTGCTCACTCCAGCGCGGTAAGCGCAATGGTGGGTTGCCGCCTGGGTGTCTACACTCCTGTCCAGCCGAAGAAGCAAGGCAAGCTCCATCTTATCCAGCGCTGCACTGAGGGTACTTACAGCGTACCCAGCCATCTCGACGATATCATCGACTTCGTCTCTCCCCTTATCGGTATGTGTACCCGAGTGAGCGAAGGTTCAAAACTTGTTTGTTCATATTCGGCAGGTTTCCCCAAGTACGGCCGGCGTGTGCGTATTCTGCAGCACGGCGAGCGGCCCCTGGATCAGCCCAACGTAGTCCCCGATCTTGTGCGCAAACTTTATTCCATCGACGTTCCCATCGCACCGAGTGGAGTGAACAACACCCAGGCCGTATTTGAAACCCAGGGTATGGTTGCAGCAGGTGACGATGATAAGCTGCCCATGAGATTGACACCATAACCTATCTAGACTCGTATTCCAATGATGACCTGCAGCAGTTCTTCACGGCCTACGTGCCTGCTCTGAAGGGTCAGACGGCGGCTGGTACTCTGGGCAACCTTCCGAATGACCCCACTAATCCCGATGTTGAGGCATCACTTGACATCCAATACATCATGGCTATTGGCGGCTTTGCTCCCACCTACTCATACAATTACAAGTACATCGCTCTGCACTAACAAACTCCTGTTCATGAGTAACTAAAGCCTTTCACTCCGTTTATATGTGTGCAGTGATGAGAACGGTGATGAGATCCAGGTGTTCCTGGACTATGTAACCGACCTGGCCAGCGACCCAACACCTCCTCTTGTTCATTCCATGTACGCCAGACATTAGGCCACTCTTGCTCTGTGCCCAGCTTCTCTTATCTTATATTTTTGTCCTTGTATATAGCTCTTATGGTGAGTATGGTGGCGATTACGATATCGGAGAGGTTATTCGCGTGTCCGACGAGTTCATGAAGCTGGGCGCTCGTGGTCTCACCTTCCTGGTTGCTTCGGGCGATGACGGTGTTGGCTGCAACTGGGACTGCACCAGGTTCGAGTTCCCTTACCCCTCCACCCCGTGGGTCACTCTTGTGGGCTCTACCCAAGTCAACCAGAATAACGGTACTGCGTTACTAATTGGAGCAGCTGACTATGAGTGCGCCAACTGATGGAATGCGCAACAATAGGAGTTTACAGCGAGCTTGGCAGCACGTTCAGCAGTGGTGGCTTCTCCAATGATTTCGGCATTCCCTCCTGGTACAAGACATCTTTCATTCCTTCCGCCTCTCATGCACAATGATTTAAGGCCTGAATCATGACTGGTAAACATAGGCAAGCGTCGCAGGTGGCCTACTACCTCAAGAACTGCCCCAATCTGCCTGCTTCGTACTACTTCAACAGCAGCGGCCGTGCTCTCCCTGACATCTCCGCCGCTGGTGAGAACGTTCAAGTTTACGTCGATGGAGGTGTGGAGGCCGTTGAGGGCACGTCTTGCTCGGCTCCCATCATCGGCGGCATGGTCTCCCTCTGGAACGGAATGCGCTTGAAGGCCGGCAAGTCGCCGTTGGGATTCATCAACCCGCTGCTCTACCAGGCGTCATCGAATCCTGCCGCATTCTATGATGTCACTTCGGGCAACAATGCTGATGGTTGCTGCCCAGGCTTCAATGCCTTCAAGGGCTGGGATCCTGGTACGCCTGCTC
>CDEZ01020684.1:0-11626 GCA_000826365.1 Acanthamoeba royreba
CTGCCATCGTTTGAAGTGGCCCACGAGGCAGAGCCTCAGCATGCAAAAGATGGACAGCAGACAGAGCAGGAAGTAGAGGCCCGCCAACACGAAGTGGGACACATCGTACCGCAGATCGATTTTTAATTCCATCTTCACCTTCCCTTCCTCTTCCTCTTCCTCTTCCTCTTCCTCTTTCCCTTATTCGTATGAAGCAGAATCCGAATCCAGATGCCGACTTGCCGGCGCTTGTTTGTACAAAGGCGCCAAAATAAAAAACCACAGGTGATGGGAATATCGAATTACACATGAAATTAGAGCTCTATTTTGGAATGTCGGTCAGGGGTGAGTGAGGTGCGGACGGTGGCACCAAACACGCGACACAGAGGGACACATGAGTTATTGTGTGGGACACAAGACGTGTTGGCCAACAGGGGCTTGCTTCAATCTGTGAAGCCACAGCAAGAATCATGGAGGGATCTGTTAAATGCACTCAAGTACCGGTGAGATAGAAGAGCACAACACGAAACACGATCTCTGTGGATCTACAGGCCAGATGTAGGTGGACATAGGTTGGCGATCACTCACTTCGTGACCTGCTCAATTCCGAAGCATAGTAATTACTGCAAGTCTCTCGTCTCACGCACGTCCTTGGAAGTACATGGGCAAAGTGTACTGAATGTGTTTACAACATCTCAAGACTTAGTAGTGTCTGCATCGGCCGGAGCGATTTCCTTGGTCTCGAATGTAATGTTCAAGTTGGCCTATTGGGTGGTGCAAGGTGAGAACAGCGCTGATCGAAGATCAAGTGGAAGGGTACACTTACGAAAGCAGTTATCGGTGAGTAAGTATGCGCCCTCATCTGTCGCTGAGTGAGATCTAGAGGTGATGTCATCGGCGAGGGGAAGGATGGGGGAGGTGAGCTAGCCTGCAGACTCATCATCGACACTTTACCCAGCTCGTATCCTGAAGGAAACTCAGCTTTAGAGTCGGATGGAGCTGCATATGATCACCATTGGAGCGTACCCATAGCTTGGAGGTGCTTCTGGGCGAGGTTGCGAGCTCGTTGCATTAGTTTTGCAACTATGGGTTCCTTAAGGAGCTCGTTAGGTTTGATTGAAGCACAATAGGTGACGACAGGTTGGCCAGCATTGACAATATAGTGAGAGGTATTTCTGAACACGAATGACCAGATAAATCAGCCTGGTTGGGATGAAGAAGTCTGAGAACGTACGAAATCAATTGGTAAGGAATAAAGCCTGCATTTGTCAGTTCGTCCATCACTCGCCCAATACGCTTCATCATGCTGCTTATAGTACTTGGATCAGGTTCATCCATAGGATTTTGCGCAAGTGGAATCGTAACATAGCAATCCTGCACCAAAAGCCCTCAGCACACTGTTCAGCTAATACAATGATGGTCATTTTGGTACTCGTTGTATGGAGATCTGAGGGGACCCCGCAGGCAGTGGGGTAGGAGGGTACATTGAATCTCGCTCCTTGGCTGCCATGTTGATTCCTTCAACTTTTACCTGAAAAAGTGGCAGAAGTTGCTTAGCAATGCCCTCATTGAATGAAGAGGATAAAGGCTTATAGAGGAAGGAGAAACGCACTCGAGGGATGTTCTGGAGATGTTTCGTCAAAACTGGTGCCCACTCTGATAACACTGTCTCACCTTTGAGTGCCTTTTTGATGTGCTTTTCCTTCATCGCCGCATCGTAGTTGCGTGCTAAAATCAAGTTTCAGTTATCGTCAGGAGCACATAAAGACAGCAAGCACCAACCAATAAATTGGAGGCAGCGCTTCTTGAGCACATCCGAGTGTATGCCGACTGCTTCGAGCAAGTCCAAGACATTATCAAACGAGATGGCCATTGAGAGATACTTTTCGCACATCTGCAAAGAAAAGACATTGAGCAAAGAGTGCAGATTCTTGTGTTCATCAATGGTGACGCACCGCTTTGAGCGATGGTGGCTGCTTTATGGGCTCTTCCAAGAGCATCTCAACTATCTCGTTCTCCTCCTGCTCCTTGCCCTTATCTTCGTTGTCCTCCTGTACCGTTTGTATGAGAGACATATAGTCTCCAATTGTGTTGATTCCGCTGGCCATCGCGCCAGCACCCGGGAAGCGGCTAGGAAACTGCAGCTTCGATTCATCGTCATCCTTCTTCTTGGGCATGGGACGCATCGTTGCCCAGACCTCATCAGAGACGGAGAGGTCGATCGACTCGACAAGCTGCTGAAACTTCTCGGTTTCCTGCTCGAGCTTGGCCAACAGTGGCTGCACTGAAGTGCCCTGCTCTCGCAACCTATACATAATCACCGCCTCTGAAGCACCACATAGGAATTATAATTGTTGAATTTTGAATAATTTAAAAATTAATAGAAATGATCAAAGCGCTGCGTACCAGTTGGCCAGACCTTGAGCTTTTTCGTCACCACCATGGAAAACCGACCCCCTGTGGGCAGTCCTGTGCAGTAAAAAAAGAAAAACGATAATAAAATGTTTAGTAATAATTATTTTCAATATTTTTATTTATTTACGTGGCACCTGTGGACATAGCAAATTCTGAGGGGGCAGGCGGCATCATGCCCATTGGTACACCGTACATGGCAAGGGGAAGGGTCAAGATCCTCGCGAGAGTGAACAAATCTAAAATATTTGCGTAAGGCCGTAGTTTTAAAAAGGGAAATTGTTTAAATCGTTCTCCAAATTTTTACGGAAAATCGAAATGCTTTCAAAAGAACTCAAATTAAACAAGCGGAGCCCAAAAGGGCCTCCTATGTACAATGTGCAGATCACATTCTTCGCTTCCACATCCTCTTCTCTTCTCTTCGGGAAGTGCATCGATCACTGAGGTGATGGCTTTTCAGGAGACGAAGAGACGGGCAAAACTGTGCGGTCATCGGCAGCATCATGGTGCACATCTTCGATGGCGAGAAGTGGCGTGTAGCCGCCTTCCAGAAGGAGGGGTTGCTGTTGATTTGGCAATAGTGCCGCCGGATCTGGTACATCCAAGAAGCAAATGGTCAGTGATCAGTAACAATAACTTATTGGGATAACTGTACGAGTATCTGGAAGAGGGAACTCGATGGTCGGTATGGTCTCTTGCTTAACGTCCTCAATTGCCACCAGTTCGCCTGATGAGTCTGTTCGCGCTTGGATCACCGTTCGGGCTGCACAATAGAATGACTCATCAATACTAGAGTTAACACCGTCAAGAAGCACGTATGGAGTGTACCTGCGCTGACTCCGCTCTTCTTTGCGGCCTTCTTTGCTATCTTTTTTACTCCCAGTGACCTGACGCAATGATTTGTTAGATGCAGCTTGTTTCCATGAACTTGCGCAGCCACTGAATAATGCGTTACCTGACATTGTCTACAACATGATACACATCTGCGCCGAGAGCGAAACTTTTATCCAATACATCGGCGGCCTCATCACCGTACTTGTGCTTTACAACGGACACAGTGGCGCCGCTGGACGCACTCAATACGGTGCCTCCGGCCTTCTCGAGTGCTTCCCAAACACCAACTATAGCAGTGAAGAATAGGTAATCAAATTGAGTTTGCACGTGGAGCGTAATTAGTTACCTGCAGTTCGTACGGTGGTGCTACTAAAGTCTACGGCCGCTCGGACAGGGGCGTAGCTGCTGCCTTCTCCACTGCCCTTAGGGACGGCCATGGCCACGCCCCTACCCAAAAGCCTACCAACTCCCTCAGCAGCATATACCAACCCATTCACGACCGCACCGGATGCTAAGTACATGCAAATTAGCTTCAATCTGTCGCGATGATCTATAAATGACTTCTTTGGCGTACCCGTGACAGCGATGGGCGAGACCCGATTACCGTAGTAAATTGTTCCTTTGATGAGTGGGTTAACCTTCATCTCCTCCTGATTAGGAGTCAGCCATCCAGACTCCTTAGCGTGCTCAACAGTGTCTGCCAGACGTCGAGCAAAGGCCTCGCTGCCCTTTTCTGCATTTGATACGGTTAGATCAGTAAGAGCGGGCCTGCGAGCCGATCATGAATGAACCTAGTTTTTCGCTGAGATAGGCTCCACTTGATTCTATGGCCGCTGTCATGAAGTCTATATAGCTTGCTGTTCTTTCGCCTATTGTGGGTACCTGATTATATTGAAAAAATAAGCATCGTCTTATGTAAAAGAAGATTGAGTACGTACAGCATCAAAGGGTTTATAAGGTACCACAGTTCCCTTGGCGTCAGAACTGAAAGTGATAACCTCATTGGTGACCTCCCACGAGTGACCATTATCGTTGTTGATCTTGACGTTCGTGCGATCTACGACCACTTTGCCGGGTTCTTTCTTTTCATTAGACTCACCATCGCTCGCGTCTTCTTCATCTTCAACCTCTTCTACAGTATAAGGCTGCTGGTCGTTTGCTTGACTATGGAATACATCAGCGTGTGGATTAGCAGGATCCACATAAGAATGTTTGACTTCGCAAATCTCCTTCATCTTACGCTCGAAGATCTCCGTGTAGATAAGGGGAATATTACTGTGAACAAAAATGAAGATCATAAGTAACGACCATCGGAGAACAACAAGGCGGGAGAGAGGAGTGTTACTTGGGGAATATGTAGGCAGCATAGTGTCCCTCGTTCTGCATCGGCAGAAGGAAGGACAACGGTGTTGTGCGTAGGCAAGGCAATCCGGGGATCAGGGGGAGCTGGTACTCTCCCAGCGCCAGGAATGTAAGTCGAATCACTTCTTTGCCGTTCACCGTTTCTGGCGCAAAGGCACCAAATCTTCGATATCATATTCAATTAGCATATGCAGTGAATCAACGCATGAGGCCGTATGTACAGATGATTGTGCGCCTGTAGTTCTTCCTCAGAAAGGGGAACCTTCAATATACGAAGCGTTCCTCGACCAACCTCCTCCTGATCTCTGTAGGAGAGCAATCAGATGAGCCCAGTGCATTCAGCAACCTAGCAGCAATGCATACCCATCATGAATATGTAGACATTGTACACCTTCAATCTGCAGCACTTCTTCACACTCTCGCATGCCCTCTACAATTTAAGCCAAGTCAGTGAAACACAATGGCTACAAAAAGTCTGGCTCTTGTATGTACTCTTGTTCTCCTTCTTCGTGGCCTCCTTATCCTTCTTCGTTTGCTCACGCAGGAACTCACGCAGCGTCTCAGTTCGGCTCGACACTTCCTCGATCTTTGTGCGCAGACTCGCGCTCAGGTCGTGCTCCGCCTCTGCATAGGCCCAGTGATGAGATTTAAGTAAATTAACCCTGCTACGATTGGTCCTTCTTTGTTCCCGTTTGCCGGTCATGCAGGCAAAAAATATTTATTTTATTTATTAGTTGTTTTAATGATTTGATTCATCTAAAATACAAACAATATTAGCGTGGAAATTTGATTTTTTTAAATTTGTATTTAGATTAAATGATGTAATTAAAGAATTAATTAATTGAACAAATCGTGAGAGGAAGGGGTAAGTACGTTCGCCGTAGATGCAAGCGAGTTCGAAAAGGCAGTGGAGGGCGGCCTCATACTTGACCACCGCTCTATCGTACTCGCCGGTGACGTCGTGCTGGATGGCCGTCTGCAGAAGGTCCACCCCGCGCGCCTCCAGCTCCATCCTCTTCAAGGCGTGCCTCTTCACCTCTTCCTCTTCATTGACTCTCGCTTCCATCTCGAAACACACCAACAATCCTTTTTTTAGTTCGATTTGAATATCTTGGAATGGATGGTAAAAATAAAAAATGATCGAACTGGCTTGATTTTCCACCGTTCGATGGTATTTGTGTTGTTGTAATCTTATGAAGAAATCTGAGTGCTGTGGTCAGAACGTTCGGAGTGGCTGTGACCCCCGTCGCCGTCAGAGATGGAAAAACTGTTCGATCTTTTCAGACTTCAGCTGGCGTCATATTTCAAATTTTTCATTCATTCATCGGAAATTCCGCAGAAGAACGTCGACAAGAATGCGAGGCAAGATCACGCAGGGACCAGCTTGCATCCAGAAGGTCATAGGTGGTTGAATCAGTGGTGACCATGAGCTGGGGCACCCATAACCACGAGATAGTACAGATGGGCCTTGAGCGCTTCCCAGAACGAAGGCAGCACCACGTAGGGCACGTTGTACTCCGCGCAGGTCTTGCGGACGATCGGCGCAATTTGGGGGTAGTGGATCTGCAGACAAGGGTGTGGTGAGTCACGGCCCTACCTAACTAATAAAGAAGCATCATACCTGAGAGATGTGAGGGAAGAGATGGTGCACAACCTGGTGGTTGAGCGCTCCACTCATAAACGTTGTAAACCAAGAGCCATGAGCGTAATCTATGGTGGTCATTACTTGCAGCTTGGCCCAGTCCATATCCACCACACCTTAAAAGAGCAGTGAATAATTGCTCTTTAGTGAGGTCTCAGCATCTCGTACCAGTTTCCTTGTTCACCTTAGGCCATATTGCAGGACTGACTACGTGATTCACTTGGAAGATAAAGGCAAGGTAATAGCTGACTACCAAATCGGCTACGATGGCCAACGCTAGGACGTGGCCGAGCGGTAGGTAGAAGGCAGGGATGACGAAGCGATAGGTGAACCAGAACATCTTGCCCAGTATGAAAGACGCCCAATGCCAGGTACCAGCGGGATTCACCCTGCAACAAAAAGTCAGTTATCAAGTGAAACTGGAATTTGATATGGCTTACTCACCGAATGTTGCCATTGGTGTTCAAAAAGAACATGATCTGAATATCATTAATTCGGAACTTGGCGGCGAGAAGTCCTGTACGCAAAGCAAGTCAGCCAGCAGTGTAGATGACCCTCACGTTGCTTATAGGTACCATAAAGGATAGGTGCATAAAGGTGCTGGAGGCGGTAGTGACTGTACCACGGCTGATCCGGCTTGATCCTACGGATATCCGGATCATTTGTGTGAATGTCAGGATCCGCATCAGCAATGTTGGTGAACGGATGATGGCCCAGGAAATGCTGATGACACCTAAGAGGAAGCGAGAACTTCAGATTCGTCTTACGCGGTGTTAATAGAGAGAACGTACCACATATAGAAGGAAGCTCCATTGACAAAGTCGTGGATCGCACCCATGAGGCGCCAGGCCCAAGGGCTTGACGTAAGTGCGGCATGCGACGCCTCGTGTACGGGAATGAGCGAGAGAAGGGCAGAGCCCACGCCTGACAAAATAGCGAAGGCGATTCCGAGAAGTAACGAGGACTAAATGACAGACCACTATCAATTAGATTCTCCTGTTGCCTCACTTAGACTCACTCTGTGTTTACCTGAGCCGAATAGACGGCCGCAGCGAAGGTAGCAAGCGTTGCCACCACGAGCACGACGGAGGTGAGAAGCAATCTGTTTCCCTGAGTGTGCTTAATGCCAGCCTTCTTGAAGTAGTCCTCTACGCGCTCCTTCATCGTGAGGTAAAACTCGGACATAGGCGGGAACGTCGGATGCTCGGAATCCTTCAGCGTTCCGACGCGGTACCGTTCGAGTGTCTTCGAGACCCAAACCGGATGATAGGCCTCGAAGAGCTGCGTCGCATCGCGTCCCTGCCCGCAGCCAAAGAATTACACGCGTAAGTTTGGCGAAGTCGGTCACGCGCCAAGTCGACATATTCGGAGTTATCAAACTCTTTAATACTTCTTGGCGAGAAAGCCACCGGAGAGAAGAGCCGAGGGTCCTAAAAGTAGTACACACCTCGCATGACGACATTATTGGAGTAGATTTCGAGATTTAGAGATTGTAGTGAAGATTTACGTTTCCTCCCATTTCATGAAGAATTGAGATGAAAAGATGAAAACAGCGTACCGCATTCAAGAGGATGACATCTTTGCCGCCAGGATGAGAGTTCACCCATGAAGTGACGTCGTAGACCTGACCCCGCACAGCCAGCCAGGCGTCTCCCTCCCGGTTGTGTTCCGCCAGTTGCCTCCACGACATCTCCAGGTTGGCCTTTTTGTCGATTCCGTTCGCTCCCGCGCTGTACGCGACCGGTGCGCTTCCTTCCATCTTCTCCTTCATGGTCGTGCTACGCCGGCGTACTAACGGCACTCGCGCTACACGGAGGAGAGCGAAAACGACAAAGAAGAACGAAACTCCCAGACGCCAATTTTCCCGGTGAATTACGGAAACGATTTTGAATTTCATTGAATTTTGGTGCAACTTGGTATTTGTAAATCATGTCCATTCCGAAATGAATTTGAGTTTCCGAAACTAGGTGCATTGTTCGCTGCAAATTGCGAGCCGAAATTTTTAGTGGACACGTTCTTGGTCAAATCTGCTAACGCGAAGAAGGCCAACATCGAACTCGAGATCGAGATTGGACACCCCTTGGGTAACCATCCAAATCATCATCAACGTTTCTTTCCTTGCACACTTTGACTCAACTGAGAGACCATATTCTTTTCTTCCATTTTTTTTAGTGCTGCCTCTACAAGATTCGATTGTCGCCGTGCGACCGCGTCTACAACTGGTGGTGTATGAGAGCGCACGTGAATTGAGAGAGAAAAAGAGAAAACATTTTCTCTGTCTCTACTCTCTGTAGTGCCGGGGTGCTCTGCCCAGAGAGAAGAACTGCGTCTCGACTTCTTCGCCGAAATTGAAAAGAAGACAAAACGTAGCCGAGGAGGCTCTACTGAGAGATTTGATATATCAAATACTTGGAAAAGATGGACCAACTTCAGCAAGAAGAGTACACGAAGAAGTGCGTAGAGCACCTGGCCGCCATTGAGAAGCAGCTCGACCTCAAAGGTTCACTTGGCTTCTATTTTAACCACCCATTTTTAATATCAATAATATAATACATTATTTTCTCCTTTTTAGGTTTAAATGAATAATTTATATATTATGCCGTGAATTCCTACGTAACCGCGCTCTTGTCGAGTGCAGATGGACAGGAGCTGTGGACAGTGCTGGACCAGCTGGACCAGTGGCTGATGATGGCGATCGACCTCAAGACCAAGAAACTCAAGAAGAATGGTCAGTGGCTGGAGCCCCAGCGATGGCACGCCGACGTCGTCACAGAAGAAGGCAAGGAAAAGGAGGAGCGGCCGAGCACGGAGGAAGGCGATGATGGGGGTGAAGTCGGAGATGATGGCCGAGCAGAGCAAGATTCGCTTGACGGAGAGAAAGATAAGGAAAGCGATCCTGGTTCTGATGAAGGACCAGTACAAGAGGTGGATAAAGAGAAGCAAGGTGAGACAGCCGATGCTGCAGATGCCCAAGGAAGTGAGGAAGAGATAGATGCCATCCGCAGGGATGAATGGCGGCTGCTCTTCCGCTGCATGCTCAACAAATTTATCTCCAAAGCATGCAAGACACTTTTACGCAAAAGGTATAGTCTGCAAGTGAGAGATGGTAAGACGTCAGATCTAATCTTTTCTACTCTTTCAGGTTCCTGATGCAGACCCGACAGCGAGTGAATAGCTTTCTGCAGAATGTGTTACACTTGACCGCTCTGCATATCATCACCGATACCAAACTAGATCTCATCAAGAACCTGAGCTGGCTCTTCGATCCCGAGCTCTCCTTTTATATAGTCTACCAAAGCTACAGAATGGGACCTAGTGGTCAGATGATAGTAAGCCAGCCTCCCCATGCACTTGAGAATGAAGAAGCTGAGTATCTTCATTCATAATAGTCATATTATGATGCCCCGGAGGAACAACCTGGCGAATTCGCAACGGTGAGTGCTCATTCGCCATTTTTAGTGAATGACCTTCCACTAACACAAAGGATTTGCAGCGCGTGGGCAGGATATCTGTCTTTGTGGTCGATAACGTAAATGTATTCGGTGCCGTGGGCGGTTTCGATTATATCGCCGCCCGAATTGCACTAAAAGAGAGGCCCATCACGCTGGGGCACCTTGTTATGCTTCTTGAGCCTCTGATCGCGGTATTTCTTTTCTTGTTCACTTCAAGGGCGTTTTACTCACCGTAAGCATGCGACGCTAGATACGAAAGTGCTTTAAGTGGCCGTTTGCAGCAAGCTGGTGGCGTAAGGTGCAAGCGCTCGTGTTTGAGCGCATCATCAATATGGACGACCAGGAGTTCAAGGCGGTCACGAAGGAGGATCTCGGTCGAGCTATGACCACGATGGAAAAGCTCTCAAAGTTACTCATCAATCCTGCCAATAAGGATATTGAAAAGTACGATTCGTGCATAAGGCTTCTCCACACATAGGGCGTTCTATGGTGACCATCAAAACTTTCACACAGGGAGGTTTATGCCGAAGAGCTCGAGAAATTCAAGCTGGCTCTTGCTTTCAAGTGTTTGCTTTCATCCAATCTGGAAAAGCGGCTTTACGGCATCAACACAGTGACGACCCTCATCAACATGGCACAACGTAGGGATGAGAACAAGGCCAAGGCTCCTTCTACTTACAGGTGCGTAGAGCAGTCGGCTCTTTGAACTGCCTGGTATCGCCCCTTCTTATTCATATGGACGCTGCAGTTATTACACTAGGACGATGGTCAAACCGAAGGAGACTAAGTGGATGGATACCTCCTTTATCGTGAGCTGGCTTGAAGAGAAGCGCATGGTGGAGCTTCTTTTTGGCAAGGGCTTGCATTTTGAGCTGATATCTCGAAGCAAGGATATCCTGCGCGTTCTCTCCGAGTTCAGGAGGTGAGTTTCAACTCCTCTTGAAGGGTATTTTCATGTGCCTCTGACGTACTGTCTCCCGCAGATTTGGCGAAGAGCACATCAACCTGATGTGGTGCGCTGCCGTAGGCAAAGGCAAGCAAGAGAGGATCACGGACACTATCTATGACCTTTTTGACCACTTGACGAAGGATTTGGAGCCCCACCTCGTTGCGTTCCTTGTTCAGAAGATCCGAGACACTCAGGTCTTTGATACCAAGACACTGAATCTGATGAAGACTTTGACCCTACATCAACTCCTGGAGGATAGTGACAACGTAGGATAGACCTAGCCGCGAACAGTTCTGCTGTTTACAAGAGCTAACCGTACTAAACAATAGGAGCGCCGCATTGGAGGGCTGCAACTGTACTGGGACATTATACAGGATGACCTTTTCATTTCTCGCGAGATCTCTAAGGCAGCAACAAACCACTTGAAGGTGCGTGTTATGAACAGCTTTTGTCTGTTAGTGCAGCGCTGAGGAAGAATCTTTAGGAAATCGTGGTTCGCAATCGCTGTGAAGAGTACCGCCGAAGCTTTATCCAGATGTGCGCGCAGAACATCCAGCAGAGCCGCTCCGTCCCGCAGTCTTTGAAATTGCTTCTGGAAATCTTTGGTATGAGTTCTCCTTTCTTTGTTTGCCGATAATGATGTCATCCTGATATGTATTCGTGCTCAGACACATTTCCTATGTCAAGTCACATTGAGGACAGAGGAAGTATTATAGAGGGCATTGAGGAAGAGTTCGGTATCCTTGACCTCTTTTTCGCGGACCTGACCAACTACAAGCAGAAGGCCAAGGAAAGGCTCGATAAGTTGAAAACAACAGGCCAGCAGTCAACAAAGGAAATCGCTTCATGCTCTCCCTCGTTACGACCAGACGCAAGCGAGAATGCCGATGTCAATAAGCAGATTTTGGTCGGCGTGGAGCCGCACTTAAAGCAGATGAAAACGCGCCTCAAGTTCCTTTACTACATCCTCAAGTACTCCACACTCAAGCTTCCGCT
>CDEZ01020698.1:0-25452 GCA_000826365.1 Acanthamoeba royreba
CTGTCGCATGATATCGAGTGGATCATTGGCACTGGTGCCGTTGGCTGTAGAGGACTTTGTGTTCAAGAGCGAGGTGGCTGTCACAACCTCAGCTGCCTGCTCCCCGTCTTCCTCGAGATCCTCCGCGGCCGGCATTCTCTCGAGGAGAGTGGCGCGAAGTGATGGCGAGTCACTCTGAGAGAATATGCTATAGTATTCGCACGAGCGTTGCTGCAGCTCTACATTGATGTGAGAACGATACTGCCCTATTAGAGCTTTGATGCGTCTATAATCGAGGGATGGTGGCGTCAGAATATGTGTATTCTCCAATTTGGTGTGAGGGTACGTACTCGACAGTGGTCTGGAATCGGGTAGTGAGCTTCATAAGAGATGTGAGGACGTACTCCTTGGTCTTGACCTCTGTGACCACGTTGCGCAGCACCTTTTCCAGCAAATCTATGACTTGATCTTCGGTTACTGTGACCGGATCCCTTTTTTTGACGGGCACCGGAGCGGCAACGAGCAAATCGCCAAACTCACCGATGCACCACACGGCCACTTGCACAAGAACCTAAACAGGAGTCAGAGTGTGTAACACTGATGGGAGCAAGACACAGTAACTGTAGTACCTGTTGCTTCGGATCATTGAGAAGAGCAAGATAGAGTTTGCCTACGGCATAGGCATGAAGATCGGGGGAACCAGCAATCAGTTGGATAAGAGAGGATTGGATCTTCTCGGAAACGTGATTGCCCGGAAGAGCCATCACCTTGAGGAAGGTGTCCATGCGCCACTTCTTTGTCGGGGCATACTTCTCGGCAACGGTACAGATCTTGGCCGCAAGGTCCGGCCGCAGCTCATGATCGGCCACTGTGAGAAAGTTGATCATCTCTCGCACTAGTGGTCGTACATTGTCCGAGTTCACGAGCACATAGATCAATTCGAGTGCCCTGTCATGCGCAAGGGTCAGGCCCAAAGTGGCACAGATGATGAAGGCACATAAACGTACCTTCTGCGGATGGACACATCGGGGTCCCTGAGACAGTCCACAATGGTGGCCCTGTGTCTCTGCACTGCGGCAGAATCCCGTCCGACCACTTTGGTGAGCGTGTTAAGCGCAACGTATCGGATGTTGTTATCTCTGTGAGGACCATTCAACCCGTGTTACATCTCGGTCATGAGGGTGATTGAGAACTGGGAGTACCTATTGAGCAAGAAACGACCCAAGATGTTGATGGCCAGCACGCGCAGACCAGCCTCGGCTTCGATGCTCATGATGGTTTGCACACACTCATACAAGATGGAGTTGCCCACGTTGCGAAGACTTTCTGTGTTGGTAGCAACCTGCACATAGGGGCGATCGCAATCAGATCTCGTGACTCTTCATGTGGGTGTCAAATGGTACCTGAGCCAGAATTTCGTTCATGGCGTCGGAAGCTTCGGCGTTGCCGTGGCCAAGAATACGGAGGAGCTGGAGAACCTTGACCTGAAGGAATGGATCCGTAATGCCCTGGACGTCGTGCTCGGGTGCATAGCCGGACATGACCAAGTTCTTGAGAATGCGCACGAGGGCGGGAGTGAGTTTACGGAAGAGGTCGATGGTCGCGGGCTCAATTTCACACAGGGTGATGATGAGGGTGACCGCCGTCAGGAGCACACCGTGATTGCGCTCAGTGAGCAGTGACTTGACACGCGGTACGAAGTTCTCTACAGCCTCGGGCACCTTCCTGATGATGCGCACAGCTGCCAACGCCGCCTGACAGACTCTTAAGGTAAGTCTCCGCAGGTGCAGAGAGGGGACGGGAAGAGCGTATGTGCCTTCTTGCGCAGGTAGGGGTTGGAACTGCCGAGCAGCTTTTGGACATCGGACGACGCATCGCGCGCTATCTCGGGCGAGGAAATGTTGGCCACCGCGCACAGAGCGAGGCCAACCACATATTGATTGGCGTGATTCAGATCACTAATTAATTGAGCATAATGAAAAAAATCAGTCATCCTGTCTTTGCAATTGATTTGTTCGGATCGTGGGGTGGGGGGGACATGCCTCTTTAAGGAATGTGTGGCGAGCATGAGAACCTCCTGTCGTTCATCGAGGAGGAGCATCAAGCCCAAGTAGCCTACCCTCTTGTCAGAGTATGAGGGGGAGGCAATCAGCTTGAGGCATTCCATCTGTCCGAAGTGGGTGGGGTAGCCCAGCATGTGGATGTAGAGCAATTTGGCCACATTACGGTGTCTCGTCTCCGAATTTTCTCCCCTGAAATCGGCACGTATACCGGCGCATTCCTTTGCGATGACTGAACGCTCATCAGCAGCCGTCTTACAGTTGCGCACGGCCTTGATCAGATCCCTCAGCTTGGCCGCCATCTTCTCGCTTGGCCCGTTCTTGGATGGTTTGTACCCCAAGCGTTTGCGCAAATTTTAAATTGTTTCTAAATTATGAAAAGGTAACAGAGATCTCTGAACATCCGACGTCTACGTCAGCAGAGCGGAGGAGACAGGAGGGCGGCCAGGTCTGCAAGCTCGCGTGAGGCGTCTTCCGTAGAGACATTGGTGAACTGCTCTGGCCATAGCATGGAAAGAGGGATCGCCACGCCTTCTACTTCTCTGGAGTGCGGCGTACGTTTATCAGCACGTTGTTTTCTGCTGGGGTTTACAGAAGAAAAGACATTCGCACCTCCAGTCTGGGCGTGGATTCTCACCGGATTGCGCTGAGGACAGGATGTTGATGTCCTTGTGTTGCCTTTCTAAGGCCCTTTGTGCGACCATTATAAGGGTATCGGTGAGCATACCAGAGCAGTGAAGCTGAGTTGGAAGGCAAGGCATTAGATTCGTCACGAGCATAACAGCCGCTTGTACCTGTCGGACCAACTGGGTGTAACTAACTACATTAAGTAGATCGGTTTCACAAGCAAATTTGAGCAACAGAGCCTCTATGGATCTATGATCACAAACTTGCTTCAGCCACCGCGGATTGTGTTTGATGATCTTTGGATTTAAGTACAATTAGATCATCTTGCCATAGATAACAGATGGGGTTGGGGCACACACCAGCGTAAGAAAGTGGATGTCCGGAAGAGCAGGGAAACTCTCGGGCAATGATCCTAGGATCGTCTCGGCGAGTAACCGATTCCAGGGGAAGTCACCAGGCGAATGGCCTCGCATCATGTGCGCCTCAGTGTCCATCAGTAAGGACAGGCAATTCACGCTCGCCAGCTTGAAGTGTTGGTCCTGGGAGATCAGAAAATTACCTTGCACTATTACGATCCAGTCTCTCACTTGCGCATATGAAGCGCCCTGATAAGACTGAACCGTAAGCCCTGATCGATGGAAGCGAAACCAAGGATGCTACCTGCTCGTGAGCCAGCACAGTAGCAGAAAGGTATGCCGACAGTGCGTGACCGCCTATCATCCTAATCAGCATAGTAGGACTGCTCAAAAGGCTCGTTAAGGCTTTTGTAGAGATAGTCCGCAGCAGATATTGCACCTGATATAAGTAAAGCGACGTTAAGAGTCGATGCCTCACAACGATGCTCATTACATACCGCTGGCAAGCAGTGAGCGTGAATGCTGGGTGCTTGTAGGAGCAAGGACATGAATTGAGCCCAGAACACGAAGGCAGCCATCATTACTTGCATAGCACTTGGCGTCGAATTGGAAGGTTTTTGCAAGGATGAGCCAATCAAGTCTAGCAGTTTTTCAGCCTGAGCCAGGCTTCGCAGCATCTCTGTGGACGCCACAGTAAATGTACTGGTCGAGATGGCCTATGCTCCAACTTACCATTTGGATTGCTCTGCGACTTCACGTGGTGCAAGAATAGATTAGCCGAATTGAAGAGTAGTCGTAGAAGCTCGTCGGAAGGTGAGTGCTTGTGGAGCTCTCTGGAGAGTCATAGTTAGTGAAATGGTAGAGCATCGGTATGTTGTTACCTGGCAAGAATAGTTATAATGTGTAGAGACGCCTTCAGCGACGCTGAGCCCTCCTTTCTCGTGAGGCAGGAACAAACGCATGAAGTGGCAGAGTGCAGAGAGGAGGGACTCCAGTCGCTGGCTTGGAACGTCACCAACCGTTCGAGGGATTCCACAATACCGAGCGAAATAAAGTGCGGTATCACGTCAGGAGACTTGTTCAAGCAGGATGCAGCTAACAGTAGTCCCTTGCCGGAAAGCTCAGTTCTAGAATTGATGACTTGCTGAAGTGGTCACGCTTCAGTCATGAACCCATCCTGATTGCTGAGCAACTGCATCGCATACCATGAGTACGGAGGGACCATTCGAGTCTTGTACAATAATGTCGGCCCATTCATCCAAGGTGTATCTATACTCGCCCGAGTTCTCCGACAGCCATGTAGCCATCTTTCAGCGAGGCAACTTTAGTCACGGTCAAGCAAATTCCCACAATACCCTTACCTGTTGTGCGCTGTAGTTACGGAGGTCCGCGTGATGCCATAGCCACCTTATGACCGGTAAAGGCGGCCGGGCCGTGATCTGGAAACCTCCCTTTAGGATGGCACGCGATAATGCCTGGGCAATCTCGCTTATGACACCCAATGGCCGGAGGATCTGTCTAGGCAATGATAAGGAGACAAAAGACAAAGGTTGATAGCTCAAGCGATATACCGCGATGACGACGGCGAGAAGATTTAACATGTCCGAGGAGAAGTAACTTAAGTCCGAATGAGAAGCCATAAATGTGTGCAGCGCCATCTCTAGGTGATCGTGTGGGATTATACTATGATATCATGGTGATTAGCTACTCCTCACAAAAGGACTTTATGAACGTACCTATCACCAGTTTGCAAGGAAGAATAGACTAGGGCGAGTGTGGCCAACTGTAATTCTGAAGAAGCTGTACCTTTTTCGTAGAGAGCCTTCAAGATGTCTTCTCTGTGATCTATAGAATAATGAGAGCTTTGCTTAAAGGCTAAATGATTTCATACGCACCAGGAAGACTGGATACGAATGTTTCAACGGTAGTTCTTGTTTCAGTACTGCACCAGTGCACATCGTCCAACAGAAACCTCAGCAATAACTGGTCTGCTAGTGATGCGACATCGCTCAGAGCACGCACTTTGCCTCGAATTCCAAGTGTAATAGTATAGGTCTTGACACCTAGCGATCGGACTTCACGTTAACTCTTCACTTTGCAAGCCAAGATCATTGTGGGCGGTACCCAACACTGCTCGCACTTCTCTTAGATGCGAGGTAGCAATAAGAAGCAGAGAGTCCAAGCAGATAGCTTGTAAGGAAGGAGACGTCATGAGGTCCCAATAATCCTTTCAGGATGGAATTCAATTATGAAGGGTTTAAGTGCTATTTGCAACTTAGCGTCAGTACCAATAAAACTGGCAGAAGCTGGGCGATAAAAGTTTTGTTTAGTTCTTCCGCGATTGCCTCCCAACCAGACATTCGTACGCACTTAGCGAACACATGAAGGACGGCATGAAGTTGGTTCTGTGCCGGATGTGTCCTCGGTCAATCAATTACTTAATTTGTGCGTGTTGCAAGGTGTTACCTGGTCCAGATCGTACTGAACAATGGAGACAAGCGAAACTACTGCAACATTCCAGCATTGAAAGATCGCGGATTGTACGCGATCACAAGCCTCTGCTGGAGAGGCGTAAACGTAAGTCTGGGCCTCTTAGTGAAGGAATGGCGACGTACAATCCAGCAAATCTGCTAAAGCCAGGCAAGCGAATGTGCTAACATCTGGACCATGTTCCACTCCACGATACAAACAGCTTGCAATGGTTTCAAGCTTCTCGTTGCTCAGCGTTCCCGCGCAGGAATCAAGTATCCGAAGCAAAAGGGCAAATCCCTGGTACGGCAGGTGTTCAACGGCAACCTGGACCAGCTCGATAAGCGCGTCGTAACCTGATAACACTAGATTGCTTAGAATTACGTCTGGATCCGAGCGTATTCTGCGTACCGAATTGGATGTGAGAAACAAATGAAGGACGTAAAGAAAAAAGGATCAATACGTCAGCGGCAGCTCTAACAACGGACATCGATGAGTTGAGGGTGCCTTCTATCATAAAATCTGCATTGAATGATCATGAGCTGCTACACGGCTGCGTATTAAGGGGGCACGAGTACCCACAATCCCTTCGTTCATAAAGTAGTCAATGGTCTCCGGTGAATCCTCGGAAATATTCCTGATTAGCATCATGGTGAGCACTCTTTGGTTCTCCAGAGGCGATAAAAGCCGCGGTTTTAACGCTCTTGCTAGACTGGAATCAACACTAGAGTTCCGTACGGAACGAAAGTTTTCATCTGCAGTCAGAGTATGTAGAAGAGCTGCACACGCATAAATTACATAATCGTCGTCAGGAATGGTGTTGTGTGGTGTCCATGCCTAGAGCATTATTTTGAGCTCCTTCACTTTGTGTTTTGAGAAGAACATCAACGAGGGAGGAGACCAAACGAGAGCCACATGCTTCGAGCAAACGCTTTCGCGCCTCTTCTACCGCAGCTAATTGATTGAGGATCTTTCGAAAGATAAGAAAAACGAAGGAAGGCTCAGAATGGTGGTGGGAACGTACGAAAGCTACTGAGGAACGCACGTCCTCGTCAGGATAACTCAGAGCACCAACTATATGCTCGATAAGGGGCATATACGACTGCGTAAGCGCATAGGTGGCTAACGGATCGCAAAGCAACCGGCCCAATAACACAAGTATGTACAGGCTCCGTTTCCACGTTAGTGTCATGAGCTGACGATCGCATCAGATGGTTAACCATGCTCGCGAAGAACGCACTGAATTCAGCGCAAGTTACCTGACTGCGTATGTTGCCGAAGCAAGAATCAAAGTCTGCCGCGTAGGGTTGCAACTGGGACGCAAGTTCGAGTAGCGTGCGGGCAAAAGCCTCATCCGCAGTGCCAAGTGCTGCGCCATCAGTGGATAAGGCTTTAAAACAGTAGCAGCGAGGAGAGGAAGCGTTCGAACCCCGGATGATGTGGAGTAAGCCCGTCGTGGCCAAATCGCCGTCAACAGGAAGCCCGCCCTTGTCAAGCGAGCCCCAGAGCTGAAAGGTGGTCGGGTGAACAAACATGGACAACGCTTCGCTGTGTAGAGAACGTGTACACCTACCCGAAGCATTTCCAGAGCGACCGCTCGCCTGCGGATGCTGAGGGCGGTACTGGGTAGTACCTCCCACGCACAAGCAAAACAGAAGACGGTGCCTTCGCCATCATCCAACGCGAGCTCCTCGTGTCTGGTGTCGGAGTAGTGGTTGTCGCTCACGAGTCCTGTGGTTCTACTTGAGCCAAGCGACCGTCCTCTTCCCCCCTCGGGAGGGTCTCAGACAAAAGGGGGAATACCGTACCATGTAGCACGGACGAGAGGGCAGTGGATCGACGCCGTTGCTGCATGGAGGTCTTTTGGCCGAGGTAGCGCGTAGAAAACGGAAGACGGTGTAAAAGCAGAGCCAACGTGAACAAAGAACGAAAACGAAGAGGAACGTGTAGCGGAAGGAAACGCAGAAATGGCGGGAAAACGCGAGACAGGAAAATAGATTTGTAGCTTCGCGAAATCTCAGGGCTACACCGTCCTGAGTAGGCTTTGAGTGCAGCCCTTCATTGGCAATCCGCTTCCATGAGAGCGTTTGTATGTGTGGGGAAGTGGTGTTGGGAAAAAGATGGCCATACTATGGTTTGCTCTCGTCGAGAGAAGCGGGAACCGCTGAGCTGGGTGCGGGTCCCTGTCGCGATGATGGTTGAGAAACCAGCACTTGCCGCAACAACTCCACCACAGCGGGACCCGTGGGGTACTTGTCGCGCAGGTTGCGGCTTCTGGCGTACGCCTCCTCTCCCGAAAAGATCAGCGTGCCATCTGCCAGCGTAATCTCGAATTTGCTCGGTGCTCCCTCCTAATCAGTAGGGTAGGGTCAGCCCCCACCATCACCCAAGATCAGAGCGCCCAGCTTGGAGAGGCACCTTCGCCACCACTTGGGTTCCTGGGAAGGCCCTCTCTATTGCTGCCTTGACGGCTTTGAAGAGAGCATACCGGCCTCACGCATTACTGGAACAGCCAAAGGTTAATTTCATTTATTTTATTATTATTTCTATTCAGTACTGCAGGCCAGTACCAGTACTCGATGTACACACGCATGTCCGCGCTCAAGCAAAGATGCGAATAATGTTTTGAAAATAACAATGAAAATATTTGGTCGTGTCGACAAAAATCAATTACTGTATCTCCTGCGGTGCTACCAAGAAGCATCTTTCCCCATCATTCTTTGACAACGGATCTTGCGAGCCTCTGTTGTTAGTCTTCTTCGCTCTTAGGGAAGATCGGGTTAGCTAGTTGATTCATTTCAGTCATGGGTTGCGTGGGATCGAAGGAGGCGAAGGCGCCCAAGGAAAACGCCGCTGCCGCGTCCAAGGCTGAGGAGCCCAAGGAGAAGCCCGCCGCGGAGAAGAAGCCAGAGGAGAAGCCCATCGAGGAGAAGAAGGAGGCGCCCAGGGAGGTCGTCATTCCTCAGGGCGAGCCCATCAAGCTTGATGAGCTTGATGAGGACTTTATCCTCTTCGAGCCCATCGAGGAGCACTACGAGCTGGGCGAGGAAATTGGCAAGTACGATTCTTCTACCAGTCTCCATCATCACCACCACCAAGGAGATGGTAGAGCCAACATTTTTTTTTCTTCTTTTTCTCCTACAGGGGAGGCTTCTCGGTGGTGTACAAGGCCAACAAGAAGACAGGAGGCGAGTATGCCGTCAAGTGCATCAAGAAGAAGATGGTCGAAGGCGACGACATCAAGCTTCTCAGGAGAGAAATTCAGATCATGAAGAAGCTCAATCACCCCAACATCCTCAAGCTTTACGAGGTCTACGAAGATGATGAGCAGTTCTACCTCGTCATGGAACTGTATACATTTCTCTCCCCACTTGGCATTCTTTCTCATCGACCAATCATTTGGTTCCTAGGGTCAAGGGCAAGGAGCTTTTCGACAAGATCGTGGAGCGGGGCATGTACTCGGAGAGGGATGCTGCCAACATCATCCTGCAGGTGGTGTCTGCTGTCAGGTATCTTCACGAGAACGGCATCGCGCACAGGGATCTGAAGGTGGGTCGGATGAATCTATTTTTTGTAGTCGTTAATCGTTGCTCATTCGTCTCTTTCTGTGTGCGTGTGAACAATCAGCCCGAGAATCTTCTTTCCGCTGGAGAGGAGGAGAACGAAATCGTTAAGATCGCCGACTTTGGTTTCTCCAAGAGTTTCGCTGACGAGGGCGAGAAGCTCATGACCTCGTGCGGTTCTCCTGGCTACGTCGGTAAGTGCCCCTTAGCCCTAGTACTTCAAGCGCATGCGGCAGATGGCTAACATACTCTCCTCGACCACACAGCGCCCGAAATTCTCACAGCCGAGTCGTACGACAAGTCGGTGGACATGTGGTCTGTCGGTGTCATCATCTACATTTTGTACGCTTCTTCGTCTTATGTTGACTTCTGTGCTCATCTTCTAACTGTCCATCACAGGCTGAGCGGCTATCCTCCCTTCTACGCTGATAGTGCTCCTGCGCTCTTCAAGAAGATCATGGATGTCAAGTACGACTTTGATGACTCCGTGTGGGACGACATTTCCGACTCTGCCAAGGACCTTATCCGCAACCTTCTCGTCAAGGATCCCTCCAAGCGTTACACTGCCAGCCAGTGCTTGGACCACCCTTGGGTTAAGGGTACGTTACTGGCGTTTGTATTGCTTCTGCAGCTTGCTAAGGTCTTCCTCGTGATCAGGATCGGCGGCCAACGAGAGGGCGATTCTGAAGATGAACAGGGACAACACCAAGTCGTAAGTCAACACCTATCTGTTTTTCTGCGTTCTACATCTGCATCGTCCATCTGTCGATCTTGTTCTACTATACTGCCATCATCTTGAGCGACGACCGAAAAGATGTCCCGCCGAGCGTGGTAGCCCTCATCCCAACAGTTTATGTTGTACACAGCGCCGCACCCTAGCCCATCCTTCCCGCCCAAACTTGTGATAACTTTCGTAAAACCAAAACATTTTTCATTTTGTGGAAGACGGATGAATCGTGCGAAACGTGTTTCCGAAATCATTTGCGCTGCACCCAGCATAAAGATTTCTCTCTTCTCGATTCCCCATCTCAACCGAGACAACCCAACACACACCCAATCACCCGTAAGAGAGAGAGAGATGTTGCGTAAGGGGGGACCGCTAGCCACGCCTGCGGGATCAGCGATGCGACCCTCCATGGGCGCTCCCCTCCAACCCACCACCATTGCTGAGCCGCCCAGCGTGAGTGGCGGTAGCCCTCCTACCTCGATGGATGACGGTGCTTCCTCCTCCTCGTCCTCGTCCTGGGAGACCACCGGGAGCACCGACCAGCAAGCGCTGCCCGCCTACATGGATGCTCCACGCTCCTCTTCATCTTTTGAGGATCGAGTCACGTCGAGGACCTCTGCCGAGCCTACCATCATCCAATTGGATGACGTGGCTGCTGCACCTGCCGCAGGTGGGGAAGATGGAGTTGCTATGATGACGGGCGACGTTTCCAAGGACGGTATGCGATCGCGCACTGCTACTTCGGGCCAGCCCGCCGAGAAGATCCACCTCACCCCTCCTCCTACACGTCGCGGCGCACGGCAGACGGCTACCGGTGGCGGTACGTGTTCGCCTGCCCCCACCCGTCTATGTGAGACCGGTTCTCTTAGAGGCAATGTGTGGCGCGTGTCCTCTGTTCGGTGGCGTGTGATGCAGGCCGTTCCAAGCAAGACCACGATGACGACTTCGATCCTGTGGAGGAGTTCCTTGCCGTTCTGCCTCCACCGCTGGCGCGTCTCATGGTGCACCTGGGCAAGAAGCTCAATCCCGCCGGCCTGCAGGTCGTGGGCGTAAAGAAGGACCTCAAAGAGGAAGTGAAGGGCGGTGACTCGATCTACAACACCAACACCACTCAGCACCTCATCGCCGCTCTGACGCTTGGCCTCAAGCCCTACGGCTTAGCTCTCGCCATAGCCTCTGTGGTGTGGATTCTCACTCAGCTGATTGCCCCATCGTGCGTAGTCCTTTGTTCTATGCGGTGATCCATGCATGCACTTACTGATGTTGGTCGAGGACAGGTTCTTTGTCTACCCCTACTTTTACTTTGACTTCTCTGGTATCTTCTCTTCGTGGGGTCTCCTTATGTGGGGAGGTACGCGATTCTTACGCTCTACCATCGCGAGTGGAGTGCTGACCCGAATCATCAAAGCGCTTCTGTCCGGAGCCGTTTGGTACTTCCGTGGACGAGATATTAGGTGTTACGGAAGACCGTACCTTCTCAAAGTAGGCAACTCACTCATCTTGGCTGTTCTGGAGGTACTTTCCTTGCTATGCCGAGTGGCTCTTTCTCTCGTGCTCTAGCTGATGGTCTTGGCGGTAGGAATTCGCATTCCGCTTCCTATTCATCTGTTTCGCTATGGTGGCCATGACAGTGTTCAACGTTCTTATCGAGCATATCGGCCTCTATTTGGGTGCGCTCATGATGGTTGTCGGTTTTGTGGTTATCGCTATTGCTCTTCTCTATATCATGGTACAATCGCTCCTCGTTTGGGCTAGTAACAGCCCACGTTAACTGATGCATGCGACATGTGACCTAAAGGGACCACTCAAGAGTCATGAGCATGTGAGGCGGATCATGAAGCGTTACAATCCTGTGCATGTAGTAGTAGGCAGTGGTATCCTGGTTGCTGCTGGTCTGGCCATACTGGTGCGTGCATCTTTTTTGAGGTGATGAGCATGGGTTATCGATGGAGGTTGATTTCGTTCGTTGCACAGGTCATGGGCCTTGTGTGGGGAGCACTGTTTGCCATCCTAACGGACTGGGTAGTTTTTCCTGTTGCCAACTTCTTCACTGCCTTCCAGTATGACAAGTTCTTTATGGGCGCCTTTGGCTTAAACATTAACAGGTACGTTTCTCGTTTCTCTCCTCCTGTGTGCGCGGCCTTACTAAACCTTTCTTGAGCAGCTACGAGGGAGCATGGACGGGCTCGAGATTGAGGAGGAAGTTGTGGCAGCAGAATAGCGAAAATCGCATGTTTATGGTGGCCGTTCTTCTGGCGAATGTCTTCTATCGTGACGGCAAGAAGTTCCAGGGCATCATAGGCTGGATCAACTCTCTGTACGAGCCCCACTTCTTCCTGCTCTTGGCTCGTGGGTGGTAACACAGTGATGGCTGATCTTAGGTACGTGGGTCTCGCACTGGCCAACTCCATGGTTACCCACGGTCTTTTGACGGCGCTCGCGGTGCACCTTCTCTACGACGCCCAGTACTTCTTGGCCGGGTACCTTGTCAACAAGTACTGCAAGAAGAAGCGACCCACCCTCGACGACATGTAAGGACAACCACGGTGGGACAGAATTGTTGAGTTTTGGTGTTGCGAATGAATGGAACGACAAGAAGAGCACCAGCGTGGGGGTGGAGAGGGAAGAGAACAGAGGGGTCTTGGGGCTGAACAGGTGACGTTGGTGCACCAGCACGAGAAAAGAGGGGCCAACGTGGAGGTCTACGGGTTCGTGGGTTGGATCGCATCCGGCCTCATCTTCGGTACTCAGAAGGGTCTTCCTTTTGCAATTAATTATTTAATTGAATTATTTTATTTATTTAATTAATCATTAAGCTTCGGCCATAATTTAAAATTTATTCAATCGAATTAGTTGGATAAAAATATATTTTCGGTACTTTAATGTTTTGGAATAAATAGTAATTCTTCTTTCACCGTAATTGCAGTGGCGTATGTGCTGTGGGCGTTCCTCACGGACGAGTGGCTGGAGTGGCTAGGCGTGACCTATTATCCCTCCAAGTACCTCTGAGTCTTTTCTGCTGCTTCTTTTCCGTGGTGGCTTGCCTTGCTTACACGAGGCTCAATGGCAGGTACTGGGCCACTGCCTTTCCGGCGTGGTTGTGCGTGAGTTACCTTTACTTCCAGTTTCTCTTCTACACTGCCCTGAACTGGGCCTACGCAACTCCTCTCGATGTACGGACGACACTTACAGGTACACGCTCGGTTAAGTCGATGTTTGTTGAAGAATCTCAGGTGGTGGATGGTGGCGCGATCATCAGATGAGTTTACGGTGGCGCCCGCCGCTGGGACGAATGAAGGAGCCGCAATCATCACGGACGTGATGCGACGGCGAGATTTGAATGTTAGTGGTGGTCCCCACCAATCTTCGCTCGTACCATCCCTCTGTGACTTGCCTGTAAGCACGGTAAACACTCTGTTGTTCTCCCGGAGTAGAGAGGATAAAGATCAATAAGATATGGGAGATGGCAAACAAACACAAACTAGGGTGAAGCGGGCAGTGAGGAGAGAAGAGCCTGATAGTGCGTCACGGCAGGATGGCTGAGGCTCTTGAGGTAGGCCACGTAATCGTAGTAAACTCGAGAAAGGATTGCCGCGTCGGCCTGTCGCTCCGGCGCACAAGCCTGTGCCAACAATGCCGCGCGTCCCAGTTCGCCCGCCTCATGCAACAGCGCCACAGCTTCGGCTCCCTCTCCCAGGGACAGTCTGATCTCAGCCGCCTATCGCAACGGACGTTAGCGAAAACTGGTTGCCGCCAGGAAGGAAAGAGGAAACGTACCTTCGCCTTGCGACCGGCAGCGATAAGATGATCTACCCATCGCCGGAGGACAGCGGCTGCTTCCTGGTCAGGAAGCACAACCTTGGCCAGCCATGCTGCATCAGTCCATCGAGAGTGATCTTGCAGGTGTCGGCACGCCTCTGCTCCTCGGCCCACCAGACATAATAACTGCACTCCGTCCTCTAACCAGCCGCTCGCCACCATGTTACGGGCTACCTCACCGACCTGACAGCCAATCACTTAGCAAGTCGACACGTGCTTCTCAGCAGCCATGAGTGTACCGTCTGCTGGAAGGACTCCTGCGAATGGGAGGCAGCAATCACGCAGGCCTTGAGCATATCAGGGTAGAACTTTGGGTGTGAGGCTGGTGTCTCAAGGAGCAGCCGCATAGCATTGTCCTTCTCTCCCAGAAGCAGATCTGACATTGCCGCTCTTAGATGACTGATAGAGCAACCGAGGTAGGCGCTACGTACGTAGATCAGTTAGTCTCTGAGAGAGGTCATAGTGCGAAATGTTGGCCCCGGCCATCTCACTGGCTCGTGCTCGTTCCCACTCAAGAGCCCTCGCAGTCACACCACTGCTAAGAACTCCGAATTCAAGCCCGGCGTTACCTGTCAGCTTCTTCATGGCCTCTTCCTCCTCTTCGGATACTCCAGAAGGAGAAGGCGGCTGTCGTGGTGATGGGACCTTCGTTGGAGTCTCAATACTCGTGGTTGGCGAGTGAGGTGGTTGTGTCAAGAAATGACTCGCCAGAGTCCAGAAACGAACCTCTGCAGATGAAAATGGCAGAAGTAAGGATCTGACAGCCAGTGTTTCAGAGGAGAACGGATCCTACACACCAGCCTCGTCGCCAAAGTACTCAGCCACATGAAGGCAGCGCTGCGGAATTGATAGTGATGGATCTCTTAATTTCTGACGTATGGGATCGACATTAGCTAGTGTTATTGAGGAAGCCGTTGTTACTCGGGGTTGAACCTGTAGGGTTTCAGGGTCAAATGCGTGTAAAGCATCGGCCAAGGGCTGAGGCGGCTTGCAATTCGGATGAAGAAGATAGACCTGCGCGCGTTGTTATTAGTGATCGTTTGAGTTATGAGGGCTCACTGAATTACCTTTAGCATGGCAGGAAGAAGTCCTCCAAGAAGGAAGGGTGAATGCAAAGGCCCCTCTTCAGCCACGTGCTCCCAATGGAGAGGAGAGGAAGAAGTTGAGAGAGAGCGGTCTAATACTCGAACGCATCCGTCATTCGTTGCTGTGGTGTTGGCATAACCAAGGAAGTGAGCCGACATGCATGGAATTAAACCTGAAAGATATCTCGCACCAACTATGGGATGCGATGGGGTTAACCAATCGAGATCAAGGGCACGAAGGTCACGGCTCTTGAGATAGCTGCTAGTTGAAATGCGCACTCCGTGGTCCACGTCCCACACACCAAATTCGCCCTCACTGAAGTGGACCAAGATTTGATGTCCCTTGGTCCCCGGCCCGAACTAGTACAGTCACTCTGAACTGAGCACATAATCAAGTGCACAGAAGAAAGTCACTTACAATTATGTTCCGTATGAGACCTTTGCTCGTGTTAAAGACACTGCAATATGTATATGTGAGTTAAGCGCAGCACCAACAATAGTATGCAGACGTACAGTGAGCGCTTGGAATCGAAATTGTAACAGTGGATGGTCCCTGATGTGTCTCCGCTTACCAGAATTGAATCTCTCCTACATTGCAGAGAACTTTTAATAGTGCTCTACGACAGTAAGGGAGAGTAAGGGAGCCATACCAAGCAATAGCCGATATGATACCGGAGCCCATTTCACCCTGGAAGGAGACAGCAGATACCCCAGTGTCACTTACAGTGTGCTGGTGCACACTTCCATCGGCCAATACAAATATAAACTGCTCTCGTGCTTTTCCTCCTATGAATGTGAAGTGAGCTAAACGTATATGCTCATGAGCAATTGACGAAAAGGTGCATACCAGATGGACTAGAAGGTGAAGGACACCAGTCAAGAGCAGTTATTTGAGAGGCCTTGAGAAGAGCCAGAGTTGTAAGAGTGGCAACATCCCAGACTTCGAAGGGCTTATCTTTGAGCATCAGCACGAAATACTGCCGCAGTGGTGACAAACGCAAACCCCGAATGAATGTAGGCTCCGGTCCCGTGCTCTGAGAAAGTAGATGAGCACTATCGCAACGAGTGAAAAAACCTCTGAAGCCTCTGTTTAGGTGCCTTGCGAATCTCTCGTAGACGCCCTGTGTGCAGATCGAGCAAGAACACCTTGTTCAGAAACTCGCCCTTGCCCATGCTATATCAGCAATTAGTGGTCATCCAAATGAAGTAGAGAGGGAAGGGAAGTGAGCACTCTTCACAGGTGTAGAAGATAAGAGTGGAGGCGGAGAGCCAGTTCAATCCTCGAATTGGGAAATTTGTAGGTGCGATGGGTCCGTGTACGAGGTATTGTGAACGGATTCGCTGCCGCGCCACCTCCAGCACCTGTGCATTTCCAGGTGAGATCTACACTGCGGAAAAAACTGCTTCTCACTAATACCTGGATGGTGCCGTTGAAGGTGCCCAAAGCGACTTGAGGATGTCCGCGCTGCGCAAAGGGAGAGACAGTGACTGTGCTAACCGGATTGGGTAAGTGGTGGACTTGCCCTCCCACATAGATTCTTCCAGCCATTCCGCGAGTGGGATGGTTGGCGCCCTCGATGAAATCCCATCGCCATCTGCAAAACCACGCGTGTTTTTGTTTAGTACACGAGTAACTTGCATTGAATGGAGCTTTAGTACAAGTTACTGTCGCTCATGAACGCAAGGAGGTGTTGCGGTCGTTGAGGACTCACGGCCAAGCCGTAGACGGTGTTATGTAAGCTCTTCTTACCAGGTTTATACGATTTCGACGCCTCACATACGCACTCTCGATGGAACACATAACTCTGGCCCTCGTGTTTTCTGTATACACTCAACCTGCAGAGATATCTACAGTTATTGATTGTGAGGGCAACTGCGAAAAAGAAGAGACGAAATGTACGAGCCGTCTATGTGAAGACAAAACAAGCGAACCGGTCCAGCTGACGATACGATCATGCGGCGAAGAGGGGACCTGGTCCTTTCCATGGTCACGGTGCCCACTATCTGTTGCAATCATGCGATTGATAAGAACCACAACCAAGCGAAGAGTATACGGATAGGCAAGATTACTTGGCGAAGGCCGAAATCGAATACTTGGATGTGATGAATGAACAGGAAATATGCCACATGTCGCGCAGAAGGCGAGAGGCTCATTTGTAGCAGTTTATCCGCTTGGTCTGGACCCTGCTCGATGCTATTGCGCAGAACCGCCTCTCCCACCGTGGTGGAGCGCGGTTCCCCCACTTTGGCATGTGCGATCAGATGAATCAAGACCCATGTAAGAAGAGCGAGGAAAGTACCATTGAGGAGATACATTCGACCCGCCACTGAGGTCACCCATAATTCTTCGGGATTGAATCGGTCGAACTCAATCGATAAGAGAGGCTCCGGCAGAGCGCGATTCCACAGCTGCAAAGTACAAAGCAAATAGACTCTGAGACTTCTCCATACATCGGGAGGCTCACGTGTGTTGTGCCTTGTTTCCATTGTTAATATCCCACATGATGATGGTGGACGGTTGATGCAAACTGAGAAGTAGCGTCGGGTCTTCCGGGTGCCAACATAGTCCCAGCACTTGCGCTCCCTCCTGCCCACTCTCTGGTACGTCATCATGCTATCAGGGAACACCATTCGACCTACCAACCCGTTACAGGGATCCTGTGTACCAAGCGTGATCTTGATCTCAGCCTTGAGCACATTCCAGATGATCACACTGCCTGCAGAGTCACCTGAAGCGAGGATTAGCGGGTATTCGTCGGCCTTATCTTCCCAACTTCCCTGACTCCTGTGGTAGTCAGAGAACAATCGATCAGCACTCGGCGGTCTGCGTCTTAAGGAACAGGTCAGGGTACCAGAGAAGCGAGGTGACGGGTGCACGGTGTTCGTCGAGGGTTTGGAGGAGGGAGAGCGACAGCGGGTCGATCACCACGATGCAGCACTGACACCCGTACGCTACAAGTCCCTGCCGACCCCAATCGATGGCTCCTGCGCCACACGTCCCCATGAATGTGAGTACATTTTCGGTCGTCAAACTTGGCCTCCCGCACGAGAAGTGAAGAGAGAAAAAGGACCTTTGTTGAGTTTGGCGGGTCGGCCGGGGAGGACCCGACGGCGAGCCAAGTGACCATGATGCTGCTGCTGCTGATGGTGATGCTGCTGACCTGGCGGCGGAGGAGGCGGCGCTGCCGCCGTTCCCGCTCCTCCTCCTGCTGCTGCTGTTGCTGTGGTTCTTGGTGATGACGAGGATGTCCCCGTGGCGGCAGCGGCCGCGGTGACGACGGTCCCGACCGTCATACGGCGCGCTGCGGCCGGGCTACGCGTCGTAGGCGTCGTTCTGCTGCGCTCTCGACTCTTGTCGTTCTCTTCCATCGCGCGAGACGACCTGCCCACTACCTCAGTCGAACGCAACAGGAATTCGCTCTGCATTTTCCTTTTCATTTCCCGAAAACAGAGAAAAGAAAAGGAAAATACTCATAATTTGAGTAGAAATACCAACACACAGCCTTCCTCACACCCATGTCAATTCATGATCAACTTATACTCAGTCTTAAAGCTCCATCAAGTCATTGCACCGAAGAGCCAAACAACGTTGTTCTGGTTTGAAAGCTTAACATGGCCAGAAGAATGTGTGCGTTTCCAGAACAGACACACACATGTCCCGCAGCCAATAGAATACGCGTCTTTGGGAAATTGTTTTTCTGTTTACGTAAAATAAATAGAATAAAACAGAGTAATAATCCCCCAGCGTTCTCACCCACACGCAGTTCCCTAGATAATTGTTATTTATTCTTCAAAACCTCAGCGATATAGGGGGAGGAGGGGCCGTGGGGGCCATAATCACGGGCACACATCGGAACGTGTTGTCACATTTTCGATTTCACGTCTCGGCGTGCCTGCCTCGGTGGTGGTGGTGGTGGTGGTGGGTACCCCATCCCCCTCTTCTCCCCTCTCTACGAGTAGTACCATACAAAAGTTAGTTAT
The DNA here is from genome assembly GCA_000826365.1 of Acanthamoeba royreba. Taxonomy (NCBI): domain Eukaryota; phylum Discosea; order Longamoebia; family Acanthamoebidae; genus Acanthamoeba; species Acanthamoeba royreba. The sequence goes on from CDEZ01020698.1 coordinate 18,667, forward strand.
CGAGGGGATACTACCACTGGCACCCAAGGACCACACCTGACACACACACTGACCATTACGTGTTGCAGGCACAGAGAGGAAGGTGAGGGATGAGTCTGCACGAGGCGGCGCGGGTGGGGGACAAGGAGCTGGTGAAGAAGCTGCTGAAGAAGGATGGACGGAAGAACTGCGTGAACGTGGAGGTGGACACGTACGGCCAGACGGCCCTCCACATCGCGGCGGAGGAGGGCCACGCGGAGCTGGTGGGATTCCTGGTGGACAAGTACGGTGCTCGCGTCAACGCGACGGACAACAGCGGGTGGACGGCCCTCTTTTGTGCCTGCAAGTACGGCCGCGTGCGAGTGGCCGAAGCGTTGCTGCAGCGTGGCGCCGATGCCGCGCTCCGCTCTCACGATCGGTCCACGGCGCTGCACTACTTTGTGCGCCACGACTTTCCCTCGCTCGGCGCCACCGATTCGGCCCTGCCAGGTCTCGCCCTGCGCGTCCTCCGCGCGCTTCTGGACAACGGAGCCGATCTCAATGCCCAAAACACCAACGGCGAGTCGCCTCTGCATGTGGCCGCCTATCTCGGTTTCTCGTCTTCTCTTGAGGCCCTCCTCGCGCTCGGTGCTGCCGTAGACTGCACTGACCGGTACATCAACATTGTCCTCACCGGCCAAGTATGCTTCTTGATGAACTGATTCCGTCTGTGTTGCTTATGGTACGTCTTCCTTTGATTGAAGGAACGGAGAAACGCCACTGCATCACGCTGCACGGCGCGGTAATATCAAGGCCATCACCCTTTTGCTCGACTTTGGGGCCGACCGTAATGCCAAGGCCGAATCCGGCACTCCTAAGGAGGTGCGCTTCATTTACTGGTCTCCGCGGGGTCACTTGGCACTGATCCATACATACACATACGCTCAGTTGGCGCAAAGTTTCAAGCAAATGGAAGCGGCTCAAGTTCTCGAATCGCACGTGGCCATGCCGCCCACACTGGCCCAGCAGGCCGTGCTCAACACAACTCGCATCACTCTGAAAGACGACTCTTCGACGAAGCGTGGATCTGCGATTCCGATCGGTCAGGGCAAAATTAAAGTGGTTCTGCTCGGCGATCCATCCACGAGCAAGAACCAGATTCTTGCCTCCTACGCGCGGGCGAACACCAAACTACGTCAAAGCGCTGTTGATGTCGAAGAACGTGGCATGCAGTTCGATGGTGAAGTGATAATTGATGGGCGCTCGATCGCCGTGGAATTGATAGATGCTCCGCTATCTGAAGCTTCGCGTGGTTCCGTTTTGCCTCTCACTACTCTCTTCCTCATCTTCTTTTCCGTCATCGACCCCGACTCCTACGCCAATGCCCTCAAGAAGGCACCACTCACTCTCCCTTCAATCTTCCGCGAGACTTATCAAATGCTAACTTTGCGCTGCCGGTTATGGGTATCTGCAGTGGGTCTCGGAAGCGTGCTACTATTGCCCGGGCACTTCTTGCATATTAGTGGGCCTCAACGCTCATCTTAGGACGGATCCGTCTACGCTGAAACACCTCAAGTCCAAGGGGATCACGCCGATTACTGCTCCACAAGCCACTGAACTGGCCAAGCGAGTGAAAGCCATCAAATACACCGAATATGCCCAGCATGAGAGTGGAGCCTCTGCATTTTTCGAGGACGCTATACGCAGCCTTGTCCTCCCCACCACTCGTCTTCAGAAGGTACCTCCCTTCAGCTCACTTGTTCACACAGGTTCCTCCACTAATGCATCCATCACAGGAAATGAACAAACGAGAACGCATGCTCGAGAAGGTGCGTACGGAAGTGGCCCTGGCGATGGCCGAAAGCAAGTCGGAACTGTCTTTCAAGAAGAGGGGCTGGGATAGTACCTACATACCGAAGAGTTTCGGCAAGGACATGCGTGACATCAAGAAACTTGTACGCAACCTTCCTACCGCGCATGTTCGAAGCAACACTTAGTGAACTTGGCTTGAATGATGGTTTTAGATTCTGAGTGACAACAAGCTGTTCTTCTTTCCCCTCGCCCTGCTCGAACTTACCAAACTACAAACACTGGAACTGCGAAACAATGCTCTGACCTACCTCCCCGACAGCCTGCCTCGGTATGTCCTCCCACGCTCTGCTTGATCTCCATCTCGGCCTTAGGGTTAATCGGCTCGACTACTGCAGTATGTCCTCACTAAAGAAGCTGGATGTGGAGAACAACCAATTGTCAACACTCCCTGGGGAGATGGGAGCGATGACCCAACTTGAGGAGCTTAAGTTACGTGGCAATCTACTCGACCAATTCCTGCCCATGGAAGCCCAGGCCAACGGCACACGTGGTATCCTTGCCTACCTACGAGACCTCCACAAGGGTGCCGAACGCTGCTATCGCATGAAAATCATGTTCGTGGGCAAAGAGGCCGCCGGCAAGACTTCGGTACCACTTGATTCCCACTACGGTCGTGTGCATCGGTGATGCTAAGCTGCAAACTATGGTTTGGGAACAGTTATCGTATTTCCTGCTCAACAACAAGAAAATGGACCGAATTCCCCTCTCGACGGACGGCATAGACATAAACAGCTGGGAAATTCCCTTCTCGGAAGTGGAACCGGAGCTCGGAGAGAAGTACATGAAGGACAACTGGTCCAATAAGCCCATTTCCTTCTCCGTGTGGGACTTTGCAGGCCAGGAAGTCTACTACTCCACGCATCAATTCTATCTCTCCCGACGCAGCATCTATCTGGTCGTCTTCAATCTTACGGATCCAGATATAAGCAATGGTAGCTTGACTTACCGCGTTATGCAGCTCGAATCGGCGTTTATGTGTTAGTTGACTTACGTTACGTACACAGGGGACTATCATCGAGTATCCTATTGGCTGCAGAGTGTTACGGCCAAGGCGCGTGGAGCGCCAATTGTAGTCGTGGGCACCCGCCAGGATCTGTGCTCGCCCAATCAAGTGACCGAAACATTGACCAAAATGCAGGAGCAGTTCTCCCATTTTGGCGTCAAGCACTACCTTGCCGTTAGTGCCCATACGGGCAAGGGTCTTAAGTACGCCGATACCCACCAACAGAAACAACAAACATTGCAGAAAAACTAAGCCAGGTCCCGCAGAGAGCTGCGCACAACGTTGATTGAACTTGCTCTCAAGCAGCGCACTATGGGCGAACAGATTCCACGTTCCTATCTAGAACTCGAGAGCCTTGTCCAACGGAAAAAGCAGGAACTTCTGGTATATGTTGCTCTCGCCTAATGCTTGTCCTCTTTGTTCTCACCCTCTTCTGGTATTTCATGCTCAGGCATCCAAGCGACCTCCCACGCTGCCCTATGGAGAGTATCACATGTTGGCTCTCAATGCGCTACGAATCGACGACGACGAGACTCTTTTGCGTGCCACAGAGTTCCTTCACGAGCTGGGTTCGCTTGTTTATTTCCGTAAGCCGGGGCTTTCGGACATTGCCATCCTTGACCCTCAATGGTGCTGCGTTTCCTTCTCTGCCAGCACTGTCGCTTTGATCACTAATCGGATCAATTGCACAGGCTGACGCAGGTAATGGCAACAGTAGTCTCATCAAAGACATCACTGGATCGAGGCATCCTCCACCATAAGTTCCTCACGTCACATATTTGGAAGGGGGAGCTTTACCCGCCTCATCTGCACGAGACCCTTTTACTGCTGCTCGAGAAGTTCCAAATCATGTTCCGAATGCGACGAAAGCGGCAAGTGCTGCGGGCTATTCAGGACACTGTTGGCCCAACTCCAAATCAGCTCTCCTTCAAGGAGGGTGACAAGATTCTTCTCCTGGAAAAGGCCAAGGTCGGCAAATGGTGGAAGGGCCTCCACAACGGCAATGTTGGATACTTCCAACAGAGCCACATCCGCGAGACCAATGAGCCTCCCGAGTTCACTCTTGAGGACGAGTCACTTGTGCCGTGCCTTCTCCCTACCGAGGCTCCCCCAGGTACAGTCCATAGGTGCTCTGCTTATATGGAAGGTTTCTCACCCCTTATCGTCCTCTCAGGCTTCGAGAAGCAATGGCAAGTGTACGAGAGCAACGTCCAGCAGATTGGGCGTCGATGGAAGTTCGATTTTCTGCCTCTGCCGTTCTTCCCTCAGCTCATTGTGCGCATGCTGCATTTTATGGAGTCGCGAGTACACTGGCGGTACGGGATAGTCGTGGAGAAGGAACACGCCTATGCTCTCATCCAAGTGCAACATAGCGAAGGCTACCTGTCTACTTACGTAAGAGGTGACGACAAAGAGGAAGTAGCCGAGCTCATGTCAATTATCGAGGAGGAGGTCGATACCCTTCGGGAATGGTTCGGCGTGACCTTCACTGAGGTCTCCGCTTCGTGCCCTCATTGCTACAGAGAGCGTATCGCTTCATCTCACTACTTCCCTGTTGACGCCCTTGAAACGGCCTCGGCCAACAACGTGACCGCGCTCAGTTGCCCGGCCGGAGGCGGCGCAGCGACGGTCGCTCTAACCGAGATTGCGCCGGATATAGCGATGACCGGTTATGCCCACGTATCATACAACGACATTCAGATCGGCGATGTGCTGGGGGAGGGCGCCTATGCTGACGTCTTCCGCGGCACCCTCAACTCGGAAACTGTGGCAGTCAAGAAACTCAAGAACACCAAGGGTTTCAAGGAGTTCCGTACAGAAGTCAAGTTCATGAGTGGCGTGGAGCATCACAACATCGTGGTCCTACGTGGCGTGTGTCTCAATCCTCCGTGCGTGATCACTGAGTTCATGGAGCTCGGTAATCTTCACAGTTATCTCGAAGACAACCGCAACGTCATCGACTGGCGACAGGTCATTCTGCTCGCTCGTGATGTTGCTCGTGGAATGAACTTTCTTCACAGTATGACTCCACCGAAGATACATCGCGATCTTAAGTCGCCCAACATCCTTGCACGTACCTCCGTTCATCTACTTCATTACTGCAATGTGGCTGATATTGTAATTACGTCGACAGCTGGCACGACGCGGTGACAGGCTGGTGGCTAAGGTTGCCGACTTCGGCACCTCCAGATCCCTTGCTCCGACTATCGGTAAGCACGTGCGCTTTGTCTGTGGCTATCGCTCCCACTAATTGAATGCACGTCCTGGCGAGCAGGAGGCAGAATGGTGGACAACCCTATATGGCTGGCACCGGAGGTGATGCGGAATGAAGAGTACACTGAGAAAGCCGATGTCTACTCCTTTGGCATCATCATGTACGAGTTGTTCTCCCGGCGATTTCCCTTCGGCAAGAAGACTCGATTCCAAATCGAACTTGATGTCGTCGCCGGCCTCCGCCCTGAGCTTCCAACAGACTGCCCACCAGCATGGGCAGCCCTTGCCAGGCAATGCTGGCATGAGGACCCAAGTGTCAGGCCTTCTTTCGCCGAGATTCTCGACAGGTTGGGCGAGAAGACGGGCAGTTTCCTAGTGCCCGTCGCCTACCGCGCCCTAAGCGACTATTCTCACGCCCCGTCTCTTGCCTCTGGCGAATCAGCATCGATGGGAGCACAGAAGATACCTCGTAGCGATTTGGTCTTCGTAGTGGACGCTTCCCCTCCTTTTACTCCCGTCACAGCGCCCTTGACACTTCTGCACGCCCTTACTCCTGTTACTATCTCGCTTGATACCCTTTCCAACCAGTTTGAGCTCATAGACTACGAACGTACGTTCACCCATCGTTACGATAAACCAAAGATTCGCCAACTTATACATAAATTTAGAATACTACTTGGGACGGCATCTGGACAAGGAAGCAACGACTGGAAAGAGTGATGAACAGAGCAGATCTATGTACAGCTCCGGCACCTTTGTGTCTAGCGGATCTATCTCTGCGCATAGCTCTAACTTAGGTGTGTGTAGACCAAGGCCTTCATATTAACGTTCTTGTGTCACTAATCTGCCCGTGTACGCGCAGTCAAACGGGCCTATTCATCCGAGATTGGCATCAATTCGGGCACACAGTCGGAATTGGCTAGCTCTATTTCGTCATCCGATTCTAAGCTTCTTGTCCCAGCCGTTACACCTACTCCCTCTTCTCCGTCCGACTCATCAGCCGATAACACGAAGCATGAGCGAAAGCAAAAACGTCGTAGTCGCAGATCCACCGTGGAGACAGCTCCGCCTCTTCCTATCCCTCTTCCCTCTGAATTTGGCCTTGCTCGGATCATCGAAGGCCCAGAGGCTGGCCTCCCGGCTGCCGCCACCAAGCTTGACACCTCGTACCTACTTGCACTCCATATAGTTTCCAGAAGTCATGTGCTAATTCCACCTTCGTGCTTATCCATGTAGATCTGACATTAAGGATGAGTGGGAAGTCATACTTCAGGTAGAAGCCATGTGGATAGATCGACGATCGACAAGCTTTATTCGTACAACAGGTGGAGAAGATCATGCAGCACTGGCCACGACTGTGCAGCAGACAGTAGCCGAAATGGGCAAGTTCTATCACGCGCCAAGCGATTCCAGTGGTCTCCTCCTTGGATCCGTTACTCGCATGGGAGCCTCCGCTCTCGCTCATGGCCTAGCAAAGGTGCCTTGATGCACATTCGCCATTGGGAGTGTTGGCTAATCATTTCTCATGCAGGAAGGAAGCAGGGTGGTGGCGTGCAGCTCAATGCGCGGAATTCCATTAGCAGTGGAGCGATGCGGTGAGATCATTGGTGAGCAGCTGCTTGAGGCATCCGGCACGGCTGTCATCTTTCCCTGTGTACCTCTCGTCCCTGTGCCAAGTTCTCTCTCTGCCGAGCTTGCTCTACTTGCTGTCGATGTCTCGTCCTCTCTCCATCAGGTCA
>CDEZ01020703.1:0-26838 GCA_000826365.1 Acanthamoeba royreba
GGTGGAGGAGGCGATCTGCAGCAGATGTACTCGCAGCTCATGCAGAATCCGCAGATGATGCAGCAGATGATGAACAACCCGATGGTGCAGCAGATGATGAATAATCCCGAACTACTGCGTACGATGATGATGAGCAACCCACAGATCCGCCAGATAATCGAGAGTAATCCCGAAGTAGGCCACATTCTCAACGATCCCGATACCCTGCGCCAGATCATACAGGCACAAACAAACCCTGAAATCATGCGTGAGCTTCAGAGGACAACCGACCGAGCCATGAGCAACATCGAAGCCCACCCTGAGGGCTTCAACGCCCTGCGCCGCCTTTACACTACCGTCCAGGAACCGCTCTATCAGGCTACGCAATCGCAGACTCAACAGGCCGCCTCCACCAATCCCTTTGCCAGCCTCCTTGGTGGTCAGCAGGCTGCCTCTGAGCCGCCTACCACGACACCCAACTCAGCTCCTCTTCCCAATCCTTGGGCTCCAGGTAAGCTTTGTTGTGATTAGCAGTAGCAGTACAGCGTTTCTGGGGAATACTATGCTGACTCCTACTTTTATACAGCTGGCGGAGCTCGCGCTGCCACAGGTGCCGCCACAGGTGCTGCCACAGGTGCTGCTGCAGCATCTGGGACTACCGGCGCTGGTGCCACTGGTGGCATTGGACAGAACCCGTTTGCAAGCCTTGCTGGCGGTGGTCTCGGCGGGTTGGGTGGTTTGGGGGGCCTTGGTGGGATGGGCGTTAGTCCCGAGCAAATGGGTGCTGTCCTACAAAACCCAATGGTTCAACAGATGATGCAACAGATCTTCTCTAATCCTCAGCTTGTCGATCAGGTATGATATATTTACAGAATGCGCATCGTCTTATGGGTTGAGTAACTAAGTACATTCCCCAGATGTTAAACTCGAACCCGATGGTGCAGCAGATGCTACAGACGAATCCGCATATGCGCCAGATGCTCCAGAATCCTGAGTTCCTTCGTCGCTTCTCCGATCCCCAGACTATGCAGGCCATGATGCAGATGCAACAAGCACTTTCTCAGCTTCAGCATAGCTTTGGCGGGTATGTAGATAATTTTTATCTGCGGCCTTACCGCCTTACTGATTGCCTTAGCAGATCTGGCGGCATGGGGGCGTTTGCTCCTGGTGCGTTTGGTTTTCCTGCCCCTACAGCTGCGGCTCCCACTACTCCCACTCCTTCGGCCTCTGCCACACCAGCACAAGCTGCCCCAACGTCGGACGCTGCGCAGGGCACTGCTGCGTCTGCATCACCTACTGGGTATGAACTTAGTGCCTCATGATCTATGAGTACGGGACTCATTCCCTCTACAGAGGCGCAGCTCCTACTACGGCATCTACGGACCCACAGGCGCTCAATCCCATGATGCAAATGATGCAGCAACTCATGGGTGGCGGTGTACCAGGCGCATTCCCACTTGCATCCACGCCTGTGCAAAGTACGGTCTCCAGGATCCTTGTGTGAGATGAGCGAGATGTCTGACTTCATTGGGCACGCAGATCCACAGGAAGTGTACCGGGAGCAACTACAGCAACTTAGGGACATGGGCTTTATCAACACCGAGGCCAACATCGCAGCTCTCCAGGCTACGGGTGGAAACGTGAACGCTGCCGTGGAACGTCTGCTCAATCAGCTGGGTTAACCTCCTCGTCGGTATGCTGACAGCCCTCTCTGCTGTTTTTGGTCATGAACGCGAACGCTGAACCTCTTTTTGGCAGGTCTTTTCCATATCCCAGATGCATAATATCTCCATCCCATTTGCCTTTCGATCCTCTGGAACCTGAAGAAGGGGCGGTACTTGCAAGTCATCTTTGTCTATTTGTTGTATTTACCAGAGCAGGAACGAACGAATCTTTTGTATCTTCTCCTTCCCCACTCGTTCCCATTTTGGCGCCAAAGCGACGTGTCGCTTCATCCTTTTAAGGAAACGTTTAGGGAGCGTGTGTGCTTGATTTGGTATATGACACCCTGCGCGTAGCGAAGAAGGAAAAGCACACGTACCTCCATTCGACCTGCAGCAGAAGACGAAGAGGTACGGGCACCTACGTTCCTACTCTACGAGATATTGTAGAGCCATGGCGAGTTCCACGCCTTCTTCGACCAGCGGTACCATGTCTGCCCCCGAAGAGGACGGCGGATCTGAGGCGCTGCCTCTCGCCGTGGCGTACTACCTGCTACGCGAGATCGAAGAGTGGAGCAGCGATTCCGAAGAGGACGACGGTGCAGAAGAGGAAGGGGAAGAAGAACAACATGAAGGGGAGGAAAGCGAAGAGGAAGAAGGGAACGAGTACTACGAAGACGGAGACGATGAAGGAGAGTCGCAAGATAACGAGTATGAAGAACCACATGAAACCATCGCGCAGCAAGCAGGAGCGATTAGTCATCCCCACGACAACGAGCATGGACAAGCTCTTGCCGACTCTACAGCGGCCGATGACGAGCCCCTGTGGCGGGACTTGGTGCAGCGGTTCATTGAACAGCTGGAGCACCGTTGCTGCACGCAGAGGCTCTATCTCCACCTCTACACACGTTCGCTTTGGCAAGCAATCCGTGCTAATCCCGAGGCCTTTAGTGCTGGCGAGCATCCGGCCGTCCGCGAAGCGACTCTGGACTGCCTGGAATCTATCTGGAAGCTTTCTTCCGCGCTTATCGACGCGTTTCCGCTGTCCTGCCCCTGCTTCCCACCTGAGGACACGGACAAGAGCGACCTATCGCTGATGCCCTATTTGGAGTACTGCCTAGAGGAAACAGCAGGAGAGCTACGCCTTATGGTGCTGGATTTTGTGAAGTTACTCGCCGCTAGAGCAGAACCTGTGTTCTAATGGTTGCGCGCTGCCATGGTAGTGGAGCAATGAACACAGAAGGATTGCTTTTACTGAGTATTAGCAGACGCCTCTTCAGGCACACCTCGTCGTCGGCGTACAGCCTGGGCAAGCGATTGGAGAACGGGCTCGGTCTGGGACCAGCTGAGGCAAGCGTCAGTAATACTCTTCCCGTACTGCAGGTAACGGGCTCCTTCCTTGGGAATGTCTTGTCGCCCTTCAACCAAGAAGCTCTCAATCATCACTCCGGTTATCGACCGGTCTCCTTTGGCCACCTGATCCGCCTGTGTGATTGATACGTATCAGGTAAGCGAAGGCTCCTGCTGATCACTGGATAAGAAGCAATCGTACGATGGATTGAGCAACGATAGGCTGATTAAGGTGGTTCTTTCGGCTGTTGTCATGAGAACAGTCGATCATGATGCTAACTGGAATGTTGGCCTTCTCCATCTGCGCAGCCACCTGCTTAACGTGCTCTGCCTCATAGTTTGGGCCCTAATAGAATAGGTACGTGAGATTTAGGTCTCCGGCTCGACCGATCGGGCGGGCGCTTACCTGCTTGCCTCCCCGCAGAATGACGTGACACGAGGGGTTGCCCAAAGTCTGCACAATAGCGGTGAGGCCCTGCTTGCTCACCGAAAGGAATTGGTGGGGCTTGCTCGCAGCCTTGATGGCGTCCAGAGCGACCTGCACACTTCCATCCGTTCCTGTGGTGCGTTAGAATGTGCCTCGTAGATTACCTCATTGAAATGCAGAGAAACAAACCATTCTTGAAGCCAACAGGTACGGACAGCCCTGAGGCAAGTTCTCGATGGACCTGGCTCTCCGTAGTGCGGGCACCGATTGCGCCCCACGAAACAAGGTCGGCGATGAACTGCGGACTGATGGTATCCAGGAATTCTACAGCCGCAGGTACTCCCATCTCGTTCTGCGGAACGGTTAGAGCAATCCTCATCTGCTGCCGTTTATCTGGGTACGCACCAGCTGCGAGAGCAAACCGCGGGCAGTACGGAGGCCCTTATTAATTTGATAGCTGCAGGCAGTTAAGGGAACAGCTGAGACCACAAACCACAAGTTAAAGCATAGGGGGAGCGTACGTCTCATCAAGGTCGGGATCGTTTATCAGTCCCTTCCATCCTACTGTGGTGCGCGGTTTCTCAAAGTAGACTCTCATGATGATGCACAGCTCATCGCGCAGCTCATCCTTCATCTTCTTGAGCCTTGTGGCTGCGCGCAGCTGTTAATTCATCGTGACTTATTGGAAGGTCGGGAATGCAAGCGATACCATACTCCAGGGCGGCCTGTGGATCGTGAATAGAGCACGGGCCAACAATGACCAGTAAGCGATCGTCTTGGCGTCGCACGATGGCCTCTGCCTCACGCCTGGCCTCGACAACGGTGGCCTCCGAGGTCGGGGTAAGAGGAAGTTCCTCAGTGAGAATCTGTGGGGGAATAAGGGGCTTCAATGCTGCCGCCACCAAGTGCCGGAGCATTGTCGGCAGTGAGCGCCAGGATACCGGCCGCGACCAAACGGGCAAACGGAAAACTTACCAGCGATGCGCACGTCGTCCACGCCGTTGGAGGCGCTGGCCTTGAAGAAATCCGTGGAACTGACTCGCGGCATCGATGACATTGTGTTAGGGAGATAATGAACAACGTTGTTCTCAAGTGTGGGTTGAAGAACAGAGGTATTGTGTCCAACGCAGCGGCGGCAGGGAGAAGAAGATAAGAGAGACAGCATGTTCGGAGAAGAGAAATTTCTGGACGTCAACTCCGTGTGCGCTCCTATTGCGTGGCTGTCTTGGCCCTTTGGGCTTACCGGCTCTGTACACGGTGCGGTTACTTGCGCTGCTGCATGTTCTCCAGAAGGAACTTGCGCTCCAGAGGATGCTGCGCTCTCGCTGCTGCTGCGGCCATATTGGGCATTCCCTGAGGTGGCATGCCTGACAAGGGATTAACTTTGAGTGTCCTGAGATGAACAAACAAGCGAATGAGAATGTTCATCGCTACCTGGTGCAGGTGGCATTGCTGCCATGGGCATGTTCTGCGCCCCCATTGGGTTGGGCATCATTCCTGTAGGTGACATGGGCGCCATCGGCGACATCGGCACTCCTCCTGCAACAACTTCAATTCTCAGCGTGATGGCTCTGCAATGCAGTAGGTATCTTACCCGGCTGTTGCATGCCCATGGGCGGAGCCATGCCCATCGGCGGTTGGGATGACATCGACGGCATGGTATTGGGAGTCATAGGGCCCATTGTCGGCGTAGAGGGAGCCGTGAGGGAGGGCGAACTTGGTGGCCCCATTGTCGAAGGAGATGGTACACCCGAGGTGGTCATGCTCACCATTCCTAAAAAGGGATTAGCCCTATTGAAATGTCCTGCGCAGTAAGGCCGGGTACCTTGACCCTGCGACATTGGCCCGCCAGCGGTAGGCATTGCCCGTCCGCGCATAGCTGCTTGTCCACGCATCGATGCCGCAGTACCTGATCCGCGTCTGTATGTTGTCATCATTGGGTTCATTCCTGCGCCTGCAACACAATTAACAAAAAGTAAATAAGTAGGAAAGGATGTGATAGAAGCGTACCAGGAGCACTTGAAGGCATGCTGCCCTGTGGGTACATAACGCCTGTACCCATAGGCGGGCCGCCCATCTGCCCAACACCCATTCCACCGCTCATCATACCACTCATACCTGTTTGCGGTCAACTGGAAAGTTAAAGCTGCGCTAATGCATGCGTGATGCACAGCATACCAGGAACAGGGCCGCCAACAGGTCCCATCTGAGGTGGCACCGCACCACCCGGGCCCATTTGACTACCCGGTGGAGGCGCCTGAGGATAAAAGGGTCAGTACGTGTTGCTGACCTCCATGCAAAGGATCCTACCGATTGGGTTCCGCCTGGTGTGAGCGGTCCGGAGGCTCCCATGGGTGCGCCACCCGTAGATTGACCTGTAGTTTGATGCAACCAGCAAGTGTGAGTACTGACGACTTGGAGAATTGCTGTTGACTTACCATGAGGAATGTTAGATTGCGGACTCATAGGCAGATTGCTCATTGCTCCTGGCGGAAGTGGTCCGTTGGTTTGCCCGGGAATGCCACCAGGCATGTTTGCTGACATTCCGCCAGGCGGTACTCCGCCCGCAGTCATCTGCGCATAACCAGCTGCAGAAAGGTTAGGATGAGAGTACATGTGCTGGCAAAAGATGGTCACTACCAGGAGTACTAAGGGACATATAATTCCTGCCTTCGAAGCCTGCTGGCTGTTGACCGGCTGCCTGCTGAAAACAGCAATTAGGTAGGCACAAACAATTTCAGAAAGAGAAAACAAACCTGAGCAGCCGCAGCAGCCGCAGCTGCGGCACGAAGTTGGCTGGCATTGGCTCCCTGTGACGCGAGCTGTTGTATCAGTGGGTGATTGGGATTCAATGGTGGTCTTGCGCCTCCTGCACTCACAATATTGCGATTAGTAGCTGTTGGGTATCAAGCGCAGAGCTTGTAGCGGAATTATACCAGGTCCTTGTCCAACACCTCGGCGCATCAACGACATATAAGCAGCCTGCTGCTGAGGCGTGGGTCGCATACCCGGAGTGGGAGCCGGTGTTGTCTGCTGCTCATATTGATGTGAGATGTTGATAGGTACTGGAGAGTACTGCAGACATACCGGAGGCGCTGAACGGGCTACGCCGGCATCGAGGATGAACATCCTGCCCTCTTTTATAAAGAGGGTCTTCATCTGATTATGGAATAGCTCCGCCTCCTTTACATTACCCTGCAGCGCAAGTGTTAGCACAATGTTGCTTGGATGGGAGGGACGAAGGGCACATACTACAGGGAAAGGTGTTGAATTGTCCTGCGCCGTTTCTGGTGTAACTCCTTCGCTGATAATAGCCTCATAGCCGTTGAACATAGTGTTTGGTCGCAGCTCTAGATAACTGTAACTTCGACCTGGCCCGGGATGAAGAGTTCAGAATCGTGAAGAGGAGCAGTTACAGTGGTTGATTGCAGTTAAATACCATCTCGGCTGTGGAACTGGACAGCGCGCTTGGGCAGGTATGGCGGCTTTTTAAGGCTGCGCACGTGCATAGAAGCAAGCAGAGGTAATGACACTATCGACGGCAACAAAGCATTAGTATTCTCAGGGCTGTAGCGCATTGTAAGTAGCAATAGTACCCTTCTTGTTCTTGTCCACATCCTTAAGGAGGGGTTTCCTGTTAATCGGTAGAGATTCAGCCTCCAAAGCACTTTGTGATCCTGGACGGTAGTTCTTCTTCCCCAAAAAGTCCATCAATGCGAAGCTGGGCAGAGGGTCAGTACGCCAAACCATTCCACGTCTTACTGGATTGATATGTACCTTATGCCTCCCTTCTTGGGCACCGAAGCCTTCTCGCCTCGCACCGAATCGTGGAAGGCGAGGGCCTGCTTCTTGGAGGTCCGCGAAAGGTTATATTTATGCTTGTTGTAGTTAAGTATGTTGGCCGCCATTGCCACTTTAACGTCTGGGTCCAGGCATAGCGGGGGAGCCGTAGCGAGCTGGGAGGTGCGAGTGTTAGTCTCTAATGAAAGAGGTCGTGGCAATGTACAATGACGTACCACGATGCTCTGTTCAATTTTGAGGCAATCATCCGAGGTCCAGTCCGTATGCTCGGCGCAGATCTGTTCAACATCACTGACGATGGTCTCCGTATCTGGCTGGAGTAGCACGCGCCGGATCACTGGAGGTCCTGTTGAGCGAATTGGTATTAGTCAGGCAGTCATTGTGGCGAGCGCGTTGTTCCACGTTTCAGTGATGAGATGAGGACACACCTGTCATGCCAGCGGAGCTGCTTCCCCTAAAATCGCGCACTTCAACAATCAGACAGCCTAAAAAAAAGCAGAGTAAGGTCTCTCATGCGAAATGAGCTTGATATAACTCTCAGCGTTACCATCGTAGTACACACAGGGCACTTCTTCCAGCAACTCGACAAAGTCAGGTGGCAGACGCAGCGAGTCAATCGTCCTAATGAAATCTTTGGTCGAGCTGTCGTACGGATAGGATATGCTTTGCTGTGCAGTGGGTGGGTGCATTCAGCAAATCGAGAGGCTATGAAGTTGTTGAAGAGGGACAAACCTGATCACCAAGGTTCGATCCGCCCAGCGAAAAACCGTTAGGATACAAATTAACTGTGAGGGATGACTTGAGGTCCTGTAGATGATCGATCGGATACGATGCATATCTGGAGAACGTCGAATCTACGCCCACCGAAGAGTCAGGTTACTGAGTCTTGTCGAACTGGAACGGTGTACGTACCTTCGTTCTTGGATCGTATTCGGGCAAGTCGAAGCCGTTCCCATAAGCTTAGATAAGATTCATCGATATCCTGGAGCATTTCCTGATCACCATGAATGTTTACAGTTAGCTAGATTGCTCTCAAGTATGCTCGCTCAGCTCTCCGTACCTCGTCCCTCTCGTTATCATCCTCCTTCTTGATTCCGTCAGCAGTTTGAAGGGCGTCATCCTTCTTAGAACTAGCCTTCCCTTTCCCTTTAGTTGGCTTCTTAGGTGGTTTAGCGGCCTTGGCCTTGGTAGTCTTCCCCTTAGTAGTTTTCCCAGCTCCTGCGGCTGTACAAATCCATCTGATCAGTCAATTGTCATCAGTGGAATCGTGACAACAGAAGTACCGGCTGTCGTGGCGGCCGCGGCAGTTCCTGTCTGCGCGCCTTTACGTTTGCCGGTGGCCGTCTTGCTAGCAGCTGCTTTCTTTTTGCCGGTACCCGTTGTGGTGGTAGCAGAGGCCGCGGCTGCTGTTGTCGCGCTGTCAGCCTCCTCCTTCTCTTTCCTCTCTCGCTCGCGCTGATCCTTTTCCCGCATCTCCTTGGCGCGTTCGCGCTCCATCTCGGTGCGTCGGCGCAGCTCCTCGATGAACTGCGTTTCCTGCCTCCCTTCCACCTCCTCCATCCATCGCCGCAGCCGCACCGCATTGAATGCAGTCATCAGCGACGCCGACGTGTGTGGAGCAATCGTCGTCAATGCCGGCAATGGCCACGATGACAGTCCATCGGCCAGTGCCTCCTCGTCCTCGTCCCACTCCCAGTCACTCCACATGTCGCGCAGCTGCAGAAGGGGTCCTGACAGGGACGACGACGGAGGGGCAGCCGGCGGCAGGGTGGTGCTCGTGAAGAAAGTCGACGAAAACGGAGACGGGTCGGCGCTCACCACAAAGGTTGGCCGCGGGAGCTCCTTCTTCGTCGTCGCCGTTGCCGCCGAAGTGACAGCCGCCAGCGCGGGCCTCTTGGCGGACCTGAAGGAGAACCCCTTGTTGAAGCGCGGCGCGGCAGAAGGTTTGAATCCAAATCTGATTTTAGGACCACCCCCATCCCCGTCCCCCGTGTTTTCCGTCTTCATCTTCTGCTCTTCTCCTCCATTTGGCGAATCACTCGCGGCGGCATCGCCCACCTGCGGTGCCTCGGTCTCCTCCTCTTTTTTGGCTTCTTCCTCCCCCTCCTCTTCTTCTTCTTCCTCCTCTTCCTCTTCTTTGGCCTCGCTCTCTTCGTCCTCGACTTTGCCCCTCTTGCGCTTCGATGCCGCGGCAGCCGCGGTCTGCTTCCTCTTCATCTCTCTGCCTTGTAGAGGAAATCCAAAAAGAAAAAAGAGAAAAAATATTTCTTGTTTCCTCGATGAAGAAAATAAAGGAAAATGGAGATGCATTTCTTCTCTAGGAAACTGTTTTGAGAAAAGTGTAAGAAAAGCTGAACAACAAGCAAGAACACGTACCGGAGCACCGGAGGTGATCACTACTTCGGCAACGCTGGCAACCAGCATACAGATGGACAATCAAGACCAAAGAGAAGAAGAAGAGAAGGAAGTGGCGATGGACGAACAAGAGCAGCAGCAAGAGACGTTCGAGTGTAATGTGGAGGCGCAGCTGCCGGAGGACGAGGAGAAGCTGTCGGCGCGAGCGCGGCGGGAGGCCAAGATAAAGCTGCGTGAGGAGCGGCGGGTGGCTCACTGGCAGCACCGACGGGAGATGGCGCGCCAGCGGAAGCGTGAGATGCAGCGTCGCGAGCAGGAGGCCATTGCGCGCGGCGAGACTCCGCCGGAGCGCAAGAAGAAGAAGAACCCTCGTATACGCACATCCGTCCCACTCGAAAAGAACTGGCCACGCCTCGTCATCGACCTCGACTTCCAGGACTCCCTCAACGACAAGGTGCATTTCCTATTTTTATTTCTATAAATAATAATAATAATAATAATAATAATAATAATAATGTTATATTAATTTTTAATATTGTGATTTGATGTAAAATTATAAGTTAATAAATAATCGGTAAAAGGTGAGACTGACATAGAATTACTGGTGATAACAGGAGATTCGAAGTGTGGCGAGCCAGATCAACACATCGTATGGATGGTAACATGATTGTGTTTGATGGGATTGCATTGTGCACAGAAGAGAGAGCAAGGGTTTGACCTGTCATCCGTGGCTGTACGTGCAGGATACGACATCATCAACGCCCGCTGGAGTTGCATCTCACCGTCCTGAAGGGCAAGGTGAAGGAAGCTATCGAAAGGAATAACGGATCTTATCAGTGGCAAGTGGGCAAGCACGAACAGCCCTTCACTGAGGTTTTCAAAGAACAATTGGACAAGCTCGTGTACCTCTCGCCGGACTCACCCAATGTGCTAGAGAAGCTTGATCCCGAACATATTTACATCATTGGGGGCATCGCCGACGTACATATTCAGAAGGTACATCCTGCCAGGCAGTGGACTACGTGGTACGATTTAGTTACCTGATCTTCGTGCGCATACAGGGAATGACTCTAGGGAAGGCAGAAGAGCTTGGTATTAAGACCGCGTGCTTGCCTGTGAAACAATATACGCAGGCTACGCGAACAGTCCTCAACATCAATCACGGTATATCGTTCCTTGTTTAATGCAGGCTTATAGAAATGGCTTACACTACCTTACACTAGTGATTGAGATTCTCACCAATGTTGCTGCTCACGGAGACTGGTTATCGGCTTTCCGCGAGTCTATGCCCACAAGGTACACGCAGGTCTTGAAGAGTTAAGCAAAGACATGCACTAACGTCTTGATGCTACCAGGAATGCCTATGCAAATCCTGATCGAGCAAACATCAAGGCTCAAGAGAAACGACGAAAGATAGAGGAGGATGCTTCTTCAACTTCGCAGGATAATGGTGAAAGCGACAAAGTGCCAGAAAGGAACACCGAAGAAGCAGAGCCAACATCAACTGAAACAACAGATAAGAGCTCAGCTATGGAATAGTTATCCTTCGTAATCATAATGCACAACTTCATTCCGTATTACGAGAGCCAGAGGAGACATGAGAACTGACCTGGTGGTAAGCGTGACAGGACGACACCTAACATGTGCGTGCATCTGGGGCAGCCAGGAATCACGCTCGATGGACCGAAATTCGAGTGGATCTCGAGTGAAGCAAGCTGGTTACGCTGCGGGGAAGCGTCGGAGCGCCACTACTGATCTGAGCTCGCTTGGGCAACAAGCTAAAACGGACTTCAGGCGTAGTGGCATAAGAAGAAGAACCAAAGCCACAACAGCACTACAGCCATTTGAGACATATTCGTGCAGACCTATGCAGCGAGCCACGACATTCACTGCCGCAGCCTGCCGGAGGTCCGCTACCTCCATTTCTAGTGCCTCTCTGAGAGCGGCTCTCCCGCTTGCCTCCTCTAGACGCTATGCAGACCTTGGTGGTCAACTAAGTACGTCTATACCATCTTCTCCTTCCTATACAACACATTCTTGTCTCATCATACTCACCCGCCTGTGGGAGCAGATAAGGAGTACGAGGCCTACATCCGTAAGGAGCGTGCCCAGCAGCGAGAGCTAGAGGGAAGCAACACGCATAACGTGGCAGGGGAGGCTAAGCCCAACGACAAACTGAGCCCGATCGAGGACTATAAGTCCGACGAGCCAGTAAGCGGTGGACGACAGGAAGGCCGACACCAGCCGCCGGAAAAGGTCACTGATCCCAAAGAGCATGATCTACCTCTCTTCTAATCGTCCTTACACATTCAATCCATCAATACAATCTCTTCCTCGCAACAACTCTCTCTTCTTGTGGTACTACATTTCCTTGCA
This sequence comes from Acanthamoeba royreba, assembly GCA_000826365.1. Taxonomy (NCBI): domain Eukaryota; phylum Discosea; order Longamoebia; family Acanthamoebidae; genus Acanthamoeba; species Acanthamoeba royreba. Next base: position 11,950 of record CDEZ01020703.1, read on the forward strand.
CTTCTGGACCCAGTAGTACAGAACAGTGCTCTGAGCTGAGTGTCCTCACATTGGTTCCATGTTTCCGTTCTCTGGAATTAGCGACAAGACGTAGCACCTCCTTTGAAATTCAGCTGGCTGTCGTCATGAATGTCGATACCTTCCTGAGTGGTACCTGCGCCTGCCCTGCTGCTGTCGGTCTGTTGCCAGCGGTACTCCCAATGCTTGAAGAACGAGACGTTCACACTCCATCCTACAACCCTTCTACACCATCCACAAGTGCTGATAACTCTCGAAATGTACCGAGCTGGAATTCGAAGTGCCGCTAAGGGGTCCTCCTCATACACACTGTCGTCCTGCCGAGTGGCGGCCGCTACAAGAGTGCTTCACCGAACTTATACGGATAACGAAGCGGTAGTGAAGCAACTTCTTCGTATGCTCCCCCCTCTTCAGATGGTAGTGTCCCTCATTCACACTCATGATTCGACAGAGGAAGAGATGGAAAAGAAGAAGAAGAAAGAACCCAAGCTGGCGAACCAAGACAACGTTGAGTTGGAGAAGGAAGAGGAGTCTTATGGACCGAAGATCATCGAGAATTGGAAGTTGATGGGCGCTGCCGCCACCAACGGTAATGCAAGGATGCACCCTGGAGTGATACAGACCCCAGAGCAGGAGAAGGACCCCAAAATGCACGACCTGCCCCTGTGGTAGACCCTGCACAGGGTCGAGATACAGCTATTTCCTAGATAAAGAACAGTCAGAATCCCAGCATTGCAGATTCAATGCAGACGGAGTGTTGATGAGGAATGATCGGAATTGGAAGGATTTCTGCGGAAGAATTCCATCTAACTCTCCGAATTCCAACCAGAACTTCGGGTGTAACAAGTGAAGCTCAAAAGTGGCCCTCCAAGGCCAAAGAGGGGAGTAGCATAAAGGAAAGACTCGTGCAACTGATTCTCACACTCACTCAACAAGAAGAAAGCTAGTCTGCGTCTTCGAGCTCGGCAGGAGAAAGCTTGTCAGTTGATCATGTTTGTCTTCATCCCGATCATCATTCCGTTCGGGCTCATCACCCGCGGCTACTACAAGCTCAAGCACGCCGTGCAGAGGCACCATCGACAGGAAAAGATGATCACGCAAACCCAGGCCGGCCCTTGCTGCTCAGCCGTCTACTAATCTCGTGGTTGGCTCTCCTTTCTTTTGTACATAGTGTGCCCGAGAAATATGAATGTAAGCACCTCCTGCAGCACGTAGTGTGCACACACACTGGCTCCTGGCATCACAGAGGTGGTACAGAGTGTAAACATCCTCAATCACAGAAAGGACTGAACTTGCCATAAGACGGCATGATGTTGTTTAATAGTACATATGCAAAACAGAGTTTACAAGGAAGCTCCTGCGAGAGCCTGCAGATGATACATGGGAGGACGGTGATGCTGAGGGTGAACGAGAGGGAGAAAGTGAGGGGCTCACCACAGAGGCAACGGAGATTGCAGGTGACCCAGCTGGTGAAATACACGAAGTAGGTGAGGGAGAAGCTGAAGTCGGAGGGGACACAGAAACGGAGGGCGTGACTGCTGTAAGTGATGGAGAACCTGAAGGAGACACGTATGGTGTCCCTGATGATGATGGAGTGCAAGGGCAGGAAGCCAAGGCTGATATTGATGGCGCAGCACACTGTGAAGGTAAGGCTGATGGAGTTGCTGGCATGGATGGAGAACCTGTGAGTGAGGGAAAAGCTGAGGTTGAAGGAAACACCGATGCTGAGGGAGCAGGAGTGGTAGAAGCGGAAGGCGTGGGAGAAAGAGAAGTCGATGATGTTGCCGACGGTGAAACTGAAATGGATGGTGTTGAGGATTGAGAAGGTGAGGGAGTCGCAGACGGCGTGGCGGAGACTGACGGCGAAACAGAGGTGGATGGTGTTGCAGATGGTGACGGAGAGGTGGAAATGGAAGGAGACACCGATATGGTTGGTGATGAGGAAGGCGTGGTGGAGCTTGATGGCGAAACAGAGAGGGATGGTGTTCCTGATGGTGACGGAGAGGGCGTAGCAGATATACTGGCAAAGCTTGATGGTGAAACCGAGAATGAAGGAGTTGCTGATGACGAAGGCGAAGTTGAAATGGAAGGGGAAACTGATATGGATGGTGAAAGAGATGGAGAAGGCGTGAGTGAGGCTGCAGCTGACGGGGAAGGTGTGGAAGAGAGTGAAGGAGATGATGTGGCTGACGAAGTGGCTGACGGTGACGGCGAATCAGAGGTCGAGGGTGTTGCTGAGGGTGAGAGAATGGCTGACGGGGTAGCCGATGGCGAGGGTGACGCTGAAACCGAGGATGTTGTTGAGGGCAAAGGAGTGGCAGTGAGTGATGGGGAGGGCGATAAGGACAACGCTGGCGAAGCAGATGGCCGGGCAGACAGGGAAGGATATACTGTGGCTGATGAAGTAGCTGATGGTGATGGGGAAACAGAGACTGATGGCGATGATGACGATGGTGAGGGAGAGGGCGATGGGGAGGCCGGAGGAATGGTGCTGCAGTTCCCCACGATGCCGGTCGAAAAAATGTAGCCCTGTGTGGACCACGTGGCGTTGGGTTGGGTGCAGGCTTCGAAGCCTCCATTGCAATAGGAGACAGACGTCGTGGATGGTGATGGACATCGAGTACATGATTGAAGGACTGAAGGAAGAAGTAGCACAGAAGGCGAGGTAATAACTCCGAGTCTTGTTCAGAACGACTGGACTGGAGAACTGGCCCGTCACGCCGTACAGCAGGGTGGTGTAGTTCAAAACCGGAAGAGAGCTCGTGATATCGACTGAGGCGATCGGCACGTTCCCCGCCGTTTTATCAATGACCACCGCTATGGAGGGGCAGGGAGTCGTGGAGCCGGTGTAGAAGGCCAGGTAGTAGGTGAAGCTGGTCACGGCCCCGATTCCCGTGATGAGGTTGGCGTAGCAGGTGGATCCCAAGGTTCCGCCCCAAGCTGATAGACGAGCAGGTGTTGTGGGATAGGAGACCGTGCCTTTGCCACTGGCGCACAGTGGGAGGGTTTGGGAGACCACCATCCGAGGCAGTACGACCAGTCCGAAGATCAGGTACAGGAGGGGCCATGCCAACGACGAATGAAGAGAACGGGGCGCCATCGTGGAGTGGTAACAAGAATGACGACCACAGCAAACGAAGGAGATACAAACATGGGAAGGGCTCTCGGAGAGAACGCCATTAGCCCATTGGTAAATTCCTAGTTTCAACCAATCGGCCGCTAGCCTTGAGTCCAGGCTACCGTGTCGGAGCTGCGACAACTGGAAGAAGCAAGAGCACGTTCATTTACACCCGGACCAATCCCCATGCGCTCTCAAGCAGCCACGTGATCTTGCAAAGCTTCAATTGGTCATAAAGGAATATGAAAAGGTCCTACCATGGAAAAAGTTCACCGCATCCCGCACACACCAACTCCAGCAAGGAGACAGCGCTCAGAGAACCTTGAAACACCTGATGAGCTGGGTTTTGGGCACAACCTTATCTACCACGTTGAGAACGAGCTGCCATGGATGCACCAGCAAGTATTCCTAAGTCTTGTACTGCTGTGTTGTCACATCCTCCACTTGACTGACCTTGTAGCCGAATCGACCCTCGCCCAGGTAGGCTAAGTAGGGCGGAACATCTGGTCGGGTACTGATGAACGTCTTCCCGGTCCAATACTCTGGCTGTACCCACACGCTAAGACCATGTCGATCGTCAGCCACTTGCAGGGGCGAAGGCTAACTAGAATGTGTTCGTACCGATCGATTGTAGCGTAGATCAGAACTTGATGTTCATTCTCCTCTCGATTCTCTACAACGCACTCTATGTGCGCTACGCAATCCTCTAGTGCTCGATTATTCTTCAGCTTGATGTCAAGTTCGCCTTTAGCGATCTCTTTCATCTTCTTTTGCTTTCCTCCTCTCTCTCCTCGCTGTCGGTCCTTACGGGATCCGCGCGCATCGGTGGATGCACTCATTGTTTTCGTTGTGTCTTCTTTCGATACTGCTGGAGGCTCATCAGAGAGAAGAGGAAACCAACCAGGCTTGCAAAGTTGCATTCTGGGTAGACTGCTCGCAGAAATGGATTCGACCTGCTCCGTAGGTTTGCCTTCGGCAGCCTCGACGAAGGGCAAGATGACCTCTTCCATGCCAGCCACCGGCACGTTCAATACTGACAACACTGACATGAGCTGCTCCATCCTCTACAAGAAGAACTGAAGGATAAGGGATCTCACCAAATCGGGAATTCGCTCTTAGGACTTGGGCAGCCGGAAGGTGTTTGGGAAGAGTTGAGAAGAATAGACCCTGTACAAAGAGGATAAAGCTCACTCCACAAACCTCAAACCTTCAAAAGAGAGACGTACATAGTTATGGATGCACGTAAGTTGTGACAAGAATGCGAGGTGCATCGTATGGTCCACGTTGACGGTCAGCAGGCAGACAGGGTTCGAGTAAACAAATCGGCTGTGGAGATTTTTGGGCACTTCAATGCATCGCTCTCTTCGTGTGTTCCCTCCAGAACTACTTGATGGACCAGGAAGAACCTGCCCTTCAGCTTCTGGTTCCTTCTCCAGATCATCTTTCAGCCTGTCTTGGGTGTCACGAATATCTTCATCTCTTGTCTGTTGATTGCTTTACTCAGCACTAAGAGACCCTCCGACTATAGAACGCGTACCTCCTCAGCGCTCGGTACTCGTTTTGGTCGGCGGATAGCGTAGCGTTTGATAGTGCCGCAATGCAGGCATGTGATCACGTGATGCGGCCGATTGTCTGATGAATGCACGTGCACGTATACACCTGATCAGCATGTAACACACAATCAATGTGTAAGGATGACCATACCTTGCGAAGTGCGCGTGGTCGAGGTGAGTCCCGGTATAAGGAGCGAATAACACCGCTTGCAGTACGTCTCCTTCACTGCTGGCTCGCTGTGTGTATTATCATTTCAAATAATTTCATAAATGTAAAATAATAATATATAATATTATTCCTATATTTTTATAGGAATTATAATAAAAATAATGATTAAAGTGGGGAGGTCGCGTACATGCGGAGAACAAGCTTGCGCGCGACCAGGACCATGTGGTTAATGTACTGCCGGGCGAGATCGGGATTGGTGGCCACAACCTGATGCGCGGCCTGGTAGAGAAAGCTCATACGCTGGTAGGCCTCGCTGTGGGGAACACTCTGTCCTGCTTTGCCTCTCCCTCTGCCGCCCTTCATTTTTTCATCCAAAATAAAATGTTTATACAATTTGAAATACATTTTCGTATTTCAAATTGCTTATCCAAATGTTTAACCATACGTGTTTTGAAATAATTTCGAGTTGCGCTAATTCAGGGCACCAGGCACCATGATGCAGCAGGACGCGCCCACAGTGCGCAGGCTGCCGCCTGTGCCCCGTTCAATTCAAGAGATTGACCTCGATGATCTTCTTTCGGAGGGCGGGGTGGCACATCCCAGCCCCGCTCACTGGAATGACCAGGTACGCCGCTGCGTAAATACTCGGATATAAGAATAAAAAAGAAATATAAATAAATGAATAAAATGTAATAAAATGAAAAATAATGATAATAATTAGTGGCAGTTACTGGGTGAATGGGACAACCTATTTGTTACTGATGGAATTGGTGTGTAATTGCAGGTCTGCTACTTCATGCTGCCAGACAGGTTCAGCGATGGGAAGGAGAACCAGCGGGAGCTCTACACCAAGGATCATGCTGACAAGTTTGCGCTGCGCGAAGACGAGAAGAAGAGCTGGATCAAGTCTGCCATGCAGTGGCAGGGCGGCAATCTGAGAGGAATCATGGATCACCTGCCCTACCTCAAGGTGATTCATGCTTGCCATGAAGCCGCTGGAAGGTGAAGACGAACTCACACCAACTGATGAGTGCAGGAATTGGGTGTCACAACTCTGTGGCTAGGTCCAATCTACAAGCAACGGAAGGATGAGCCCACATATCATGGGTATCGGGAGCCAACTGTCTTGCGTGGAATGCTCGTGTTTAATTGATGACTTGTACTGGCAGGTATGCCATACAGAATTTCCTTGATGTTGACCCACACTTAGGGACTCGCGAAGATCTTGTTCAGTTAGTTAAGGTAGCACACTCTCTAGGAATGTACGAGCATGCTCCCTTAGTACACCTTATCACTACCGGAAACGTGACGCATTCCTCACTCAGGTTCGTCTTGCTGGATGTGATTTTCAACCATACTGGAGATAACTTCTTTTACAAGCATCGAGGTAAGCCTTCACAGAAACCAGTATCAGCGACTTACCTGCCCTGCACAGGAAAGATGGTTTCCACGATGCCATACAAAGAGGATAGGCATCCATTCGGTGCATGGAAAGACGAAAATGGCAAGCGTAAGTTGAAGCCTAAGATATTTGGTTTCAATCACTGGGCTAACTCTTCGCTGCAGCATGCGCACACATCAAATCGATTGAGGATGGTGTATGGCCCCAGGAGTTTCAGGATCCAGAGTGGTACTTTCGAGCAGGATCCATCGGCAACTGGGACAAATATCCTGAGTATGTGAGAGGAGACTTTATGACACTTAAGGCAATCCACACCGCACGTTGACAGGTATCTAGCTTTCACTAACGGAAACATGGATAGGCGTTAAATCTGAATCGAGCGGACACACTATCAGCATTGATTCAAGTCTACCGCTACTGGATTGCCCTTACGGATTGCGATGGGTTCCGAATAGACACCGTCAAGCATGTTCCTCTCGCTGCTGCTCAGCGATTTTGTCGAGGTAAAGCTTGCTCTGACAATTCCGGATCACCTTGTGTGTTGCACTCACAGGTGTCTGTTTAAGGTATTCATGAGTTTGCACACTCAATTGGAAAAGATAAGTTTCTTCTCGTGGGAGAAGTCTCTGGCCCATCATCTATGCGAGTGCGTTTCCTTGGAGGAGGGTTGCCTCTCACTCACAACCTCGATGCTGTTCTCGATATTGGGTATACGCACTTGTCAGTATAAGAACGAAATAGTAGCTCACAAGAAACTTTTTCAGGGAGCAATCCAAACGACTTTGCAACATATTCAATGTGCAGGAGAAGGCCGACCTGCAGCTTGCATTCTTGGCTAAGGATGATATGGAGAGCCTGCGAGAAATCGGTTTCCAACACTTCACTATTCTTGACGATCACGATATGATATGGTATGCATACTCCCCATATCACAACCTTACTGACTAAGTTGACCACGAATCCAGGCAACACCCAGAGAAGGCTCGCGTAGGGCACCTGAATGACGGCCCACACCGGGAGAAAAGAGTGGCACATTTGACGGGTGTTCAGCTTACAATCCCCGGCATACCTTGCATATACTACGGTACAGACTTGCTTTCCGTTCACTGATTCTAGCATGCTGATGTACTACGTTCAAGGTACCGAGCAAGCCTTGACCGGCCATGGCGATGGGGATAAATACCTTCGCGAGAATCTCTTCGGAGGAGAGTTTGCTGCATTCGCAACCAGAGGATGTCATTTCTTTGATCGCCAGCACACAACCTATCGTCGTATTGCAGCCATAGCTCGGCTTCGTAATAGCGCGGTATCTCGCTTGATCCCATTGAATCTTTCAGTTCTGTTACTGAATAAGTTTGCCGGGCAGACGAAAGTCGGACTTACTCTCCGCCACGGTCGATTCTACATCCGAGATATAGCCCACATCGAGTTTGCAACAAACGCCCAGAAAAGCTCATATGAGCAGCAGGAGCTGCACAACTCGCACAACGAAAAGAAGAGTGAGAGTAACACTAGCCAACAGAAGGGCAAGGACAAGAAAGTGGCGAAACCTGAAATCAAGTTAAGTGCTGAAGAAGTGTTCGAAGTGGATGAGAAGTTGCGAAAATGGCGTCAACCCAAGCGTGGAGAAGTTCTTGCCTGGTCACGGATACACTACAACTCAGAAGTGTTGATGGTGCTGAACACCCATCCTTCCGAAGAGCGACGCGCACTGGTCACAGTCGATCGCTACCTACAAGAAGAGAACCACGCTGCCAAGCTTAAGGCCTTGAAGAGGAAAGCTACCACTGAAACGAAAGGTCTCCCGTACACTGGAGCGATGAAGATGCAGATACTCTACAACAGCGAGTGGAGCAATGAGCAGCTCGACACTGTCACAGATCTTGCTGAATTTATCCCAGTGCTGCAACAGAAGGACGGACGACACTTTGTCTTTGTTACGCTATCTCCGGCAGCCATGCTGATCCTCCACTGAGCCCTGAGCCTGAAGGAAAGCCTCCTCTGGGCATGTGGCGTGCCATTGTTTTGATATTCCCAAATTATTTGGATATTTTGAAATGCAATTCAATTTACTCAAAACCATTTAAATTTGAGTAAATTGAAAAGTTTCGTCTGCCTCTGCATCGATGGAGGTGACGCCCTCGTTCGCGCAGCAATCGCTGCCCTTTGCGCCCTTCAAGGTCCTGTGGATCCCATCTTCGGCTCGCTTGGTGGTGCTGGGCGCCTCTTCCATGGGCAGTTCCTCCCCGGCACGCCAATCACCCTCTGCCGGCGCGCTGCACATCTACAAACTGGAGATTGGCGCCGAGGACGGCAGCGGTGGACAGTTGCGTCTGGTGCACGATGCCACCGCAATCCCGCAGGCTCTGTCCGCCCTCAAGCAGGGACTGAAGTGTGGGACATTCGATCTAACCGGAGGAGCTGCAACTGGTCAACACTCCCTGCCGCGCCAGCTCGCGATCGGCGACTTCAGCGGTCGTGTGCGGGTGTGGGACATCGATCGACTGCCTGGCAGCGGCCTTCACCAGCCCACGTTCGAGCTGACACCTCAGCCCCATACTCAAATCACCAACAGCATTGCTGCCCTACCCAATCTTCTCCTCACCGGTGCGTTGGACACGATATTAATTATTTTTATTATTTTGATCTTTATTTATTAATTTTGAATTGATTTATTTATTTATTTATTTATTCTTTTATTCCCTTGAAATTTATATAATTAAATGGGTGCAGGGAGCCGAGATGGACGGGCATGCGTGTGGGACGTGCGCCAGAGAGGCAAAGCTACTGCCCCGGTGGCGGAGATCGCCTGTCCGGACGCCGATTGCTGGGCGGTAACGTTTGGATCGGCTCAAGGTCGACACTCGCCAGGATGCATGCCAGACATCAGTGAATGGCCACTCACTCCCGTGTTTGGTGCAGATAACACATTCTTTGCAGGCTACGACGATGGGATGGTGTACATGTCCGACCTACGTATGAACTCAGCACCTCGATGGCAACACCACCTTTTGGGCAGTTCTGGCGTGTGCTCTCTTGACTTTAGTAACGTACGTACCTGAAGTTTTCATAGGCCTTGGTATGTGTCTTATTCAATGGTCGTCACCTTTAGGGTAATCTGGTAGCGACTACAGTCGATGACCATCTGACGCTGTTTGATCTGGAAGTGGGAAAAGATAAGCCGACTACCCTCAAGCGTCAGATCAAGGGACAACCTACACTCCGACCCAAGGAAGCTCTGGATTCAACTACGTGGGATGTTCGGTTCTGCCCTCAAAATCCGGGCTACTTCATGACCACGGGTACTCGCACAGCTCCTTTCAAGTTATACATCAGCTGTGCAGCTTAGATCTTGTGTGGGACATACAATATGGCAGGTGGAAACGGATACCTTGACTTATACAAAATCTCATCTGCTGGAGGACGCACCACCGGCGTGGAATGCGTGGCGACAAAAGCAGCGGACAACCAGCCCATCATTTCTCTGGACTGGCACAAGGTAAGATTTCCGTTCATCAGCAGATAGAAGGATAGCGCCTTATTGTGTGCATCCATTATTACTAGGGAAAGGAGGGCCTTTTTGCCTTTGTCTCGCTTAACGACAACAGCATTCGGGTAGGCTTTGTGCCTACTCTGCGATGATCCAGCTGAGCCGAACACAAAATTAAGATTTTTGTTTTAGTTACTATCGGCAAAACTTTGTACAGCAGAAGGTAGGCTACTGCTCCTGTGCAGGTAGCAGAGCTGGAGACTGACATTCAGACACTGAGTTACTGTCAGTGGGGACCTCGTCCGTGGCGATAGCCTTGCGCTCAATGCAGAATGCAGGCATCATGCGTTGACCACAGTAACACCCATTACCCATCCAGTTCCAGTATCCCACTTTGTTATCTGCACAAATCATGGAGGTGAGTGAGCACGTATGCATAAGTAGACAAAGTTGGACAAGAATGCGCATACCGCAGTCAGGACAGCGTAGCTCTCCGAAGACCTTGTGAAGTCGTCCCAGCCGCTCCTTGTTGACGAACTCCAGTACAGCCCCACTTCGTCGTGGATGAAAGGAAGATATATATCGTATTTGGTTGTCCGCCCCGTTTTCGTTCTGTACACTCTGATGTTCCTCATCCTCCCCCACGCTTGGAATCTGATAGAAAGTTAGTTTCCTCTAGAAACAAGCATGGAGAGAGGAACATGCCTCTTCATCTTTCGGTGCGTCATGCGATAACATCCACTCAAGTGGCTGAATGAAGACTACATTGCAGTCAATCGTTGGTCGTCTCTGGTAAACAAAGAATGAGTCACTGAAAAAATAATTGAATTGTGAACTTGCGCTTACCTTCTTGTGCGGCAATACACTTCGCTGAGTAAACAAGCGTCGATCGCACTGTGTGCAGTAATACATTCTGAAAATGCCAATAGCTTAGCATTCCTACATAACCAACTTGTCAGCAGAGGGTTGGAACCTGTCTACAGAGTGTGATAGGGAATTGGGGTCTCTCCCGAAACATTCCCGCGGAATCCGTCCCTCACCTGGTTAGGAACATTTAGACTAAAGAATATCACGATCAAAAGAGCTAGGACGTACGATTTAATTTATGCGCAGCATGATACATGTGCGAGATGTGCCGTACCATGTTGTAGTCACGTTTGGCTCTCGCGCGCTGAGCACCATCAATGAATGGCCATCGTGCTGCAGGTGCGTTGCGCTCAACCTTCGTATAATCCTCAGCCATTTTTGAGTCTGCTTCTAACGCCTCTTCGCCTTCAGAGTCTACATCAGGACAGACACGCTTATGATCATCGACAAGCGTGTCTCGTAGAATGTGGAAGAGCCGGAGCTGTTGCACAAACGAAGGATTTGGGTGCACCTCTGCGCATGGATCAGTAATGTAATATTGAGAATAAGTTGCATTGATTCATAGAGGTAACTTACTCGATCGAGCTCGTTTCACAATGCGGAAGGCTTCCTCAGCGCAGAGCTTCAATTCATCCATTACAAAGGCTAAACACCGCATTGGACACGAGTGAGAACGTTACTAAATATTTTGCCACTTACGATGATTGCGCGCTTACCAGTGACGACTGACGCCGAGCGTGACATGCCGGCCATGCTGTGTAATTATTCATCATGAGTTATGAGCACTCAGAAACAAGCTGAAGGGCACTCACCATACTACGAGTACGGAGCCGTCCTGATTGCGTGCTTGGCGGATAAAGGCCAGACAATCGCCAAAGTGAGACATGATATCCTGCAGTTGGAGGAGATTGGTTTGTGTGATAGGTTAGCGTTATGAGCAGCTGTCACAACACATGTGCGCAATTCAGCAACTGACCTGCTCTTCCGTATCAAGCACCTCGTGCAGCACCAAGTAGTTGAACTCCTGCAGAGAAGACCATCGTGCACACACGTTAGCACATGTCTCATCCTCATGCGTGTAAACATCACACGTACGCTGGGGAACTTGGACGGGATGTGAGCAGCAGCGATAAGGATGTGGGTGATGCCCTGCTGCTTGAGTTTGGCAGCGTCCTCCGTGGCCTTGTACGACCCGAGGTAGAGGCGCGGCAGCACCAGGTCGGCGTCTTCGAGCACCACCGACACCTTCGTGGGCAAGTTGCGGTGCGTGCTTACTGGCTTCCCTTCTTCCACCAGATCACTTTCCCTGTCATCATCACCTTGGTCCTCGGTCGCCAATTCAAACGAGGATGGCAACACAGAAGATGCGGTGCATGCGGCCGCTTGGGCCTGATGCTCGGCATGATGATGCAAATTCGATCCTTCCATTTCTTTCGTATTCAAATCAAAATCACTTTTCCGATTTCGATAAAAAAGAGACGAGTTATCTTGATGTGATTTTATGGACAAGTGGTTTCGTTGGGAATGGATTGAAATGACAACGCAAGAGCTTTGGTGGAATGGGGCAAAACTTCTGCACCTTTCCCCCTATCGGCTGTTGCAGTTTTTCCAGTTACCCAACCGGGTGCAGTCGGTCCTAACCTCCTCGTCACATCGGCAACAGCAGTGTTCTACTGGCGAAATACCATGAAATTTCGCCAGACTTCGGGAAATGTGCCTCCCGGTTCTTTGGCGCTTTGTTTTGGCGCCAAAACCTTCAACGGTCAGAAACGTCCAGCAACACAGATCTGTCAGAACGTATTGTGGGCAGAAGAAGCCAGAGAAAGGAACATCAAAACTAGAAACATGCTCTTCACGGATGCCTGTCGCGCTACTTGTGGATAGCCTAGTGCCCACGGTGGCTGTGGCGGCCTCCCTTGGCGGCGATCGCCCGAAGCCTTTCCTTGGGCATCGAGGCAAAGCCTCTGCCACCACGGCGGCGCCCGCTGGAACCGTAGTCCTCGTCTTCCTCGCTGTACTGCTCCTCGTCCTCATCGCGGTCGTAGTCGTGATCGTGGCTGTGGCGGCCTCCCTTAGCAGCAATCTCTCTCAGCCTGTCCTTGTCCATGTTCTGGAAGCCACCTCCGTGAGCCCTTCCCTTGGCTGACAGTTCACGTACCTGTAGTCACAACCATGCAATGACGGGAGGTGAGCACATGCATAACGAATGGGTACTCTGAACAGCGGCATGGTGTACCCGATATCGGGGCATAGAAGCGAAGCCGCCACCACCACCGCCGTGGGAGGCACGGCCGCCCTTGGCAGCGATCGCCCTAACCTGCTCCTTGGGCATGGAGGCAAAGCCGTGCCACTCCCTGCGGCCGCCATAGTCCTCCTCCTCACTCTCGCCTTCGCTCTCTTCGTCCGTGCGTCGACGCTTGCCGTATCCGCCGTGGCTGTGGCGGCCACCCTTGGCAGCTATCTCCCTGAGTCTCTCCTTGGGCATCGAGGCAAAGCCCCTGCCTCGACCACGACGGCCACCGTAGTCTTCCTCCTCCTCACTCTGGTCCTCCTCTTCTTCCTCGCTGTAGCCTTCATCGTACTCGTCCCTTCCGCGCTTCCTGCCGCGATAGCCGTAATCCTCGTCCTCCTCGCTGTACTGCTCCTCGTCATAGTCGTACTCGTCCTCATCGCGGTCGTAGTCGTGATCATGACTGTGACGGCCTCCCTTGGCAGCAATCTCTCTCAGCCTGTCCTTGTCCATGTTCTGGAAGCCACCTCCGTGAGCCCTTCCCTTGGCCGACAGTGCACGCACCTGGCATAACGACCACCAGTGAACGTTTGTTAACTACTCATGTGATAGTAACAGCACGAAGCTGCAAGCGCACCTTCGACTTGGGCATGGAGGCGAAACCGCCGCCGTGCGATGCTCGGCCGCCCATAGCAGCGATCTCCCTTACTTGAGCCTTGGGCATAGAGGCGAAACCGCCGCTGTGTGACGCTCGGCCGCCCTTGGCAGCGATCGCCCTGACCTGCTCCTTGGGCATGGAAGCGAATCCCTGACGACCTCGTCGAGACATGTTTGCTGATTCGTGAGAAGTGTGATGTGGCGGTAGTGCAGAATGCGTTAGTGCAGTGTGTTAACAATAATATAAATAAGACAGGGTCGGAGTGTACTTAAAGGCAGGCTGTGATCTGTTGGGTAGAAGTCCAACGAGAACCTGAGGGAGTGGTGTCCTCTTCTCGACAGGATTTCGCTGGCCCAGGATGACGCGCTGACGCGAGGATTCTGGACTTATGATTCTAGTCGACGGAACCAATAGGATGGCCTGTTCATACGCAGACTTGGAACGGCACAGTACAACAGGAACAAATGAGACGCACATGATCCTTGCTGCATGGTACCGGGAGGGCTGCTGACGTGTGTTCACCAGCAGCACAGCGAAGCAAACGAGAATTATCATCTCACGTTTACTCATGCGAAATCAGTCTCGTAAATTCGTGGCATTCCACCTCTAATTTTAGACAAACATATCTTTGTTTCGGAAACATAAAATATTTCCCTGAAGGGTTGTGGTCAAGGAAGGCCAGACCCTGAATGGCGGTTCCACACCACGGCGGTTACCATACATAAAACACTGACACAAGTCCTGCAAAGCAGAAGAAAAAACTCTACAGCACACAAATGGAAGACATACAGCAGACAAGCACCGCTAGCCAGGACCTATCCCAGGAGGACCTGACGTCGTGGCTTCTGGCCAACTACAGCACTGAGCCGGAACAGCCCGAGCTCGTGCCACAGCAGATGAACCTGAACGCCTGGCTGCGCTCGGACGACTTTGACGCTTCCCGTGTGACCGTCCGCGAGTTCGAAGGCGGGCTGGACGGGTTTGGCATCGTCCTCGAAAACGTATTCACCCGGCGCGAGTGCCAGCGTATCATCGAGGAGACCGAGAAGGTGGGCTACGGCCAGCTGGGAGAGGGCAAGACCGGCAAGGCCTACCGCGGTAACTGTCGTCTTCAAGTGGACGACATCGGCGGCGATCTGGGAAAGGAGATATGGAAGCGCATCAGCCAGTTCGTGCCGGCCACTGTTGACCTGCCGGACGGTGAGGGCCGTTACGAGTATATCGAGATGAACTCGCGCTATCGCTTCGCCAAGTACTACGCTGGTCAGGGCTTCGCCATACACGTTGATAAGCCGACCATCTATGAGCATGAGAAGTGCAGCATCCTCACCGTCAACATCTACCTCAACGACCTCTTGCCGGAGCAGGGCGGTCTCACTCGTTT